>JAJOOR010005552.1:0-47491 GCA_036250505.1 Solanum acaule | reverse complement strand
TATTTAAGTGGAAGGTGGTGGGGCCCACTTAAATAGTTTGATAAATATATTGGATATTAGTAGTGATTTATAGTATAGTAATTAATAATATATAATATATAGTATTGAAGTGGAAGGTGGTGGGGCCCACTTATATATTTTATATAGTAAGTATTGGACATTTGTAATGATTTTATTGGAACAATGGTAGTAAATCCTAGACTCTTCTAATATATAGTAATACAACCGTTTTCCCTAATTAGGATTGTCTTGTTTAGCTCGAGTTATTATGGAGTTAACGTATTTGATGTTACTCAACTAATAATTCTTTTCAACTTAACTTTCTTTTATAACCTCAAAGTTATTCAATTTAGGATTATTCTCGCAGAAAGTCTCTCAACTAATAGTTCTTTTAATCGAAAGTCACTTAACTTTCTTTTATAACATCAAAGTCACTTAACTATGAATATTTTACCCACAAAATCACTTAACTATTGATATTCCATTTAAAAATCACCCAACCAATTTAAATATTTATTCATTAAATTAGTTGAAAATACAATTTTTGTTTTAAACTATTTTTTTTTTAAAATAATGAAATGCTCATTTAATATATTACTAAATTTTGTTGAAATACTATTAGTTTTGAATTAAATTTAAAAAAAAGAAGAAAATATTCATTTTTTAATTTTTTTTGCGGAAATACAATATATAGTTTAAGCTTTTAAAATCCTAGTTTCACAGCACGTGCGTTGCATATGTGTATCGTATATATAGTATATGATATAAAATATAATTAATATTACTAAATTAAAGCTTTCTAGTAAATAATTATAATTGAACGAACATAGGACAAGTGTTTTTAAATTATTAATATATATTGTCATAAAATTACTTGTATTTTGAGATCAAAATGACCAGATATCATTAAAACATTTCAAAATACATTCAAAGTTTAAATATGGGAGAAAGTGACATTTCTTTAATAATATTATTTCTTACTTCACTCAATTTTGTAAACAAATCTAACCAACAAAATAGAAAAAAATATCCATTAAAAAATGTCACCAATAGCCTTTCCTCTTAGGTTATGAACATAAATGATGTCCACCATTTAAGTACAAATTTTGTCTTAAATATTCATACTTGAAATTTAGTATGTACATGACACTAATAAGGATTACCATAATTATTTCAATATTTTATATTTATATGTAACATATCTTTTACAAAATATTATCACTCAATTAATATTTGAGTAAGACTATCATAGAGAGGTAATTTTACCAAAAAGTGTACTTGGTTGTTATAATGAATGATGGTTATATATACTTCGGTAGAATGATTTAATTTTAATATATGAATAACATCACATATGGTGAAAAATATTTCATTTCATTAAGTTTCTACCTTATCTTTGTCGAATTGTAGTCTTCTCCTTTTTTCTGGCGCATACATATCATATAGTTATTGTCTAATGAAAGTATCTAGTATATATCTTATAGAAGTTGTATCATGATATAAAATATTTAAATTTTTCAATAATAAAATTTAAAGTATTATTTATAGAATCATTAGTTTGATTTAAGATCATTTTATGACCAATCACTATTTTCTTATCATTTTTATATAGCTAGTAAGGAGTGTATCTTGTGATATAAAGAAAAAATATATGGAACAATACATAGCCACTGAAGAAGGAAGACGAAAATATATGTTCATCCGTTACTAGTGTTCCATTTGATTTAAATCTCTTGCCACCAACACTTTACTTTCTCCGTTAATTTTTACATACATATCTATTAAAAAATAATTATTATCATGGCTATGTTATCATATTATAAGTAAAAGTGAAAATCTATTTTTCAAATAGTGAATTTAACATCAAAACTAATAATTCAATGGACTACGTTGATACCCATTGTTTTAGCAAAATTAGGAAGAAACTCCTTCGTTTGGGGGAAAAGAATAAAAAACAAAAAAACAAAAAAACAAAAAAACAAAGAAGAAATATCTTACCCAAATCACATGCCTTTTTTCATATTTTTTTAGTATTAGTATCTCTCCCACAACTTTTCGTCACTGTTAACTCATGAAAATAGTAAGAAAAAATACGAGTGTGAATTGATGAATGATTTGCTACAATTTTTTAACCAACTCTTTCTTATGAGGTACCTTGAATTTTGAATTTAATCAATTTTTGTAAAAAACACTTGAGAGTTTTTAAGAAGAAGAAGAGTAGAGAACTTAAAGAAATTGTAGTTTAAAACTGTGAGGAAACCTTTCTATTTATAACTACCAAATAGTAGTATGAATAAGTGTTAATTGTGCCTTTTCCGAAAAGTCACAACCTTTCAAAAAAGTTATTGCTTATCGAAAAAGTTACAACCCTTTGAAAAAGGCACAACCCTTTAGAATAGTTACAACTCTTCGAAAACGTTACAACTCATTGAAAAACTCACAATCCATCAAAAAAATCACAACTCTTTGAAAAAGTCAAACTCATTGAAAAAATCACAATCCTTTAATTTGAAAAGGTATCTACTTTCAATATAATATAATTAATTAAATTAATAAATAAAATAAATTGAGTATTTTTAATTGGGGGGTATTATAGTAATTCAAATTCAAGTTTGGGAGTTCATGCTTTTAAGGTAGTATAGATAGATATAGATATAGATTAATTGGGGGTATTATAGTAATTTAACATTTAAGTTTGGGAGTTCATGCTTTTAAGATAGTATAGAATAGATATAGATATAGATATAGATATAGATATAGATATAGAGATAGATAGATAGATAATATAATAACTATTAATACAAAAACAATAAGTTTAGGCTGTAGCGTTTTCAAGAAAAAAATCGGTAGTGATGCTTTGCATTGGCAGACCATTACTAGTGCTGGCAGCACAACATTTTTTAAGAAATTTTAATTTAAAATAAAATTAGTATTCCAACAAAATTTAACAAAACAACAATTAAAATAAGTATCTTAGTATTTGTTAAGAAATTAGTTAAAAAAAATTATGTTTCAATAAAATTTAATAAAATAATTAAAATGAGCATCTTATTTTTTTTAAAGAAATTAGTTTAAAACAAAAAATTAATGAAATATTAAAATAAACATCTTTTTTTTTTTTTGAAAATTAATTGAAAACGAAATTGTATTTCAACAAAATGTAATAAAAAAATTTAAATTGATTGAGTAACTTTCTAAATGAAATATCAGTAGTTGAGTGACTTTGTAGGTATACTATTCTTAGTTGAGTAACTTTGAGGTTATAAAAGAGAGTTGAGTGACTTTTGCGAAAGAAACTATTAGTTGATGACTTTTTGTGAGAGAAACTATAAGTTGAGTGACTTTGAGGTTAAAAAAAAAAGTTAAGTGACTTTATATGAAAGAAACTATTAGTTAAGTGACCATCTGAGCTATTAACTAAATTATTATGTATATCATAAAAAAGAATTAGATTTAGCTTGACTGAAGAGATTGTTTACTTATATTTTCAAGTTACCAAATTAGACTTATTATCGACAATTAAATATTGTTTGCCACCTTTTTAAAAAAAAAAAAAAAATATTTGCTAAGACGTTTAGAAAAATATATTTGAAGTTGAATAGTTGAAAAAATAATATTTGAATGATGATGTTCGTACCTCAAGGTCAAGAGTCATGTAAGTGATGGACAATATCTGACAGAGCGGCGAATTCGAAATTTAAAGAATTTGGGTGCATCAAAAACAAAAAAAATAAGTCTCTAAGTTGGATTTGAATCTTAGTTTCACGACTGGTTTCTCTAGCTTATACTAGCAGCTAGTGGTGGCAAATGAGCGGATTGGATCAAATTTGGGCGGGTTCAAAATGGGTCAACATAAAATGGATAATCATTCAACCCGCCCATAATTGATATGGGTAAAAATTGATTGGGTAATAAATGAGTTGGATAAAATACTAGTTTACCCATATTTTCATGAATAAATAGTACTTTACTTAAGAATTCAATATGGAGAAATTATTTGTCTTTTTTTAGATGAAAATTATTGAAAATGCTTCATTTAGATTTATTGTATCATAAAATTAAAAAAAAGATCCTATAACTTTTAATATAAAATAAATTTATGTAATAACAAGATGAAAATATTTTTAATTTCAAAGTAAATGAATATTTGCATTTTATGACTAAAACATACTTGATGCACTTTAAACAATGTCAATATTAATACACGATTTGCTTATTTTACACTATTATTTATTATCCAATATAAAATTAAACAAATAAAAAAATATATAATTATAATTAACAAAAGAAATGTACATATAAAATATATATTTTTTGAGGGTCAAAAACTTCACCTTTTCAATTATAGAGAAGAATAATTAGTTTTATAGAATAACATAAAAAGGAAGAGAAGTTACACTATTTTTAGTGATATCATGAATTTTGAGTGAATAAAAGTTAAAGAAACCTAACCCATTTGACTAATTCATATTTTACCCATATTTTTATGGGTTGAATATGGGTATCAACCCATATTATATCCATGTAAAAAATCACTCATCCAACCCATTAAACTATGGGCGGGTTACCAAAATATGGGCTCATTTTGCCGGCACTACTAGCAGCACATGAACACTTCTATACTCATCATGGGTGCAGTGTTAATTACTCCCTCCTGTCCCTAATTACTTGTTCATTTTTCCTTTTTAGTTGTCCCTAATTACTTGTCCGTTTTTCCTTTTTAGTTGTCCCTAATTACTTGTCCATTTTTCTTTTTTTAGTTGTCCCTAATTACTTGTCCTTCCTTCTCCCATATATGGAATATACTAACAATGTTATCTAAAAGAATCGGATGAGTTTAATATGTTGTAATTGACTTTTGCACCAATATATCGGATGAGAAAAGTGTTTAAAACGCTCTGAACTTGGCGAGAATCATTAGTTTTGTTGTCGAATTATTGAGAACCTTAAAATACCCCTCAACTATAGGAATATGTCTAAAAATACCCTTTATCCACCTATTTTGCTAAAAATACTCTTCCACTCACCTTTTTTGACTCACATATACCTAGGAGTGTACACGGGTCGGTTTGAATCGGTTATTGGTCAAAATCAAAAGCAAATCAATATAACCGGTTTTTAAATTCTCAAAATCAAACTAAACCAAATATAATATACATTTATTGGTTTGGCTGTTATCGGTTCCAGCTCGGTTTTGTTCGATTATTAAAGATACACAAAAATAAGAGAAATGATTCATTCAAAATGAGAAAAAAATCATGACAACAATCTATTCAAAACGAAAAAGTTAGAACGACTAACATTATAGAACTTTTGATCACTAAATTTACTGTGAGTAAAGCTTCAAAATTCACCATTTTGGCCTAGAAGGAAGAGACGGTGACAATTCTAATCCCACCCAGAATTGTCATAGACATTCATATACATGAAACTGGTAAGATAAATATTCTCGTTTTGGACATTTTTGCTTTCATAAATAGATTAAAAATAATTTTTTGATGAAAACGTATATAAGATCTTCAAAATTGTTTATATAAATAAAATATTATGTATGTATAATGATAAAATATATGTATATAATTTGTCGGTTCAGTTCAGTTATTTCTTCAATTTTCTCGAACAAAACCAAACCCAAAACAAATACTATCTGATTTTTGAAATCTAAAACCAAATCAAACCAAGCCCAAAAAAAAAGGTTTATTTAATCGATTTGGTTTGATTTTTTGATTTGAATCAATTTTTATCCAAATCGTGAACACCCCTACCGCCCTACATATACCTTTAAAGCTAGCAACCTCATCTTTATTTTATTTTTAAATATTATTTAGTACTTATATATTTTATTGGGTAAAATAAAAATATTTGATGAATATACACAATACAATGTATGTATAACAACAATGGATATTTTTAAGAAACACTTCATATCATGAAATTCAATCGATATATTTATTGTATAAAACAAAGTAAGATTTTTGGAGTTTATCCTCAAATTGAAATGAAAAATGAAGTTTGTTCCAAAGCCAATCACTCTTCACCTCTTAAATTTTGAAGCCTTGGAAGTAGAATGAGTTATAGATTTTTGTATCAGCTTCAAATACAAACATTTTATTTTTTTTCTTTCTAAAAATCTATGTTAACTACGTAAAACAAATAATAAGTGTGATGATATAAAATTGGTTCCAATGTCGAAAAAGAATATCACACATACATTGTACTGCTAATAATTATTCACAATAATTTAGTTAAAGATTAGGCTTAGTAATTATACCCACAGTACAACCCGAATTTTAAAAAAATACAATTATGTAATCATAATTTTTATAATAAATACTCCATTTATTATGTTTAATAGAAATCGTTCGAGCATATTTTAAAAAGAATTTTGTATTAAATTAAAGAATGTAAAAACAAAAATTGAACGAACTCTTGACCCCTTGAGACTGAAGACTGTTAATTGAACCAATTGCTGGTCTTTGTGTATTTACTTCAAAGTAAACGATTTAAAAATATGTTATATTGATTAAACAGGTTTTTTGCCAACTTTTGTTTTTTGTTTTTCTTTTTGAAAAAAAAACCGGTTATGGGGCTGGTATATTATTTCGAATAAGATAAATTATAAAGAAAAAAATAATTAGCGGAGGTAAGTTATAAGGAACAAATGTCACGACCCAATTCACTGGGTCATATAGGCATCTACTCTAACAGTTAGATAGGAGAATCCTCACTCAAACTTAATCATAACACGCAAAAAACAAATAAAACATAATCTAACATCGTATGTAATTATGAAATTACTATTAACTTGATTCAAAACCCAAAGTTATTTGCAAAGAAACACACTAAAACTCTCCAAAGAATTAGTTTAAAAAGGTACAAGAGAATCTAAGAGTACACGTTTATAAAAAGAAATGGAACATAACTCCCACCACAAGGAAGGAGGAGTAGAAGATGTCAGAGATCGTCATTATCTTCACCTATGAAACATCATTGAATCTTGCAACTAAATTATGCCAAGTCGCATAGCAAGAGTAGTATCAGTACAAACAACACTTAATGATAGGCATCATCGATTTATCCGAATCCACCACCTAATACAAAGTAGACATTTTGAAGGAAATATGCAATATGAAAGTTACACCACCCCAAATCTTTGCCCCTTTGCTTGTACCAACTCATGTATAATACTCATAAACTAGTACATATAAGTCCCACTTCCTACATCGGTCTGCTGCCAACTCCACCATTAAACATTCAACCCTCTTTCTACTCTAAGTTTTCCAAGCCTACCCTTTATCAGATATATTTTAGACCACTCCAACAAACATATATCGTTCATGTAAGTTAACAACTCCGAACAAGACTCCAGTCACCAATCTGATCTAACTACTACACGAAACATGTTCCACATTATCGCAAAATACATACACATGGTCCTCTCATCTTTCAAGTAACCCGAACCATCCAAGGATCCTCTAAGGCACAACCTATGGTGTTCAACATGCATTTCCGATCTATATAAGAATCACCCATGTATTAAAATCTCAAAGTCCAATTGGTGATAAACATAACATAAATAAGAAACTTAGTCCATTACGTAACAAACATGAAAGTTCAGTTCTTTCATGAAACCCATACATAAGCTATTAGTGTACTGGTGCGGTACCCCAAATCAATCATTAATAATTCATACCAGACGTAGTATCTGAGTCAACGTTAGTTTTCTATACCGATGTGGTACTTGAGCCAACCATCAATTATAAGTAGCATGCACAATCATAACCATAATGAACAGCCAACTTGAAACCACAAGAATATAGCATGTTCATTGCATGTGATTATTACATGTATTCATTTCACACTAGCCTTCCAATTTCTCCCATAGGCATCACACAAATAATAATACAAGCAGTTAGCATGCATACATTACATACTTTAGAAGATAAACAAACCATCACCTACATATATCAATAACCCAGCACTAGATTCTATTTTGAGTACACATTTATTTTCAAGAATTACCCCTAATCTCATGAATTAATATTCTGCTTTTCCTCAATTACCCCATACCCCAAAAATTAGCTACAACATAAAATTTTCATAACACTTAACCTTACAACTAGAACCAAACCACCCCAACAAGGAACTCAAAGTGTGCAATTAAGAACGAGTGAACCATGTCTTAATCATTATATTATCCCGCCTTAATAACAATAAACAACAGACTTTAACCACCCGAACTCCATGCCCGCATGCACTCTCCTGTCAATCTACAAAATATCAAGCAATGAAACAAGTCTAAACTACGGAGTTAAGAAGGCCTAACCTACCCGTGTGCTAAGAAACTGCGGATGAACTTGACCCTAAGATTTTGGCTCCGTGTGAGCGAGTCGTGATGAACGCATACCAAAAATCGTTGAGTTTTTACCTCCTTTGTGCTGTAATATCTTCCCTCCATTTATCCTATGCTATGATTGTCTTAGAAGAGTTTTTAGAACAATCCAGTTTATTCTCTCCCTAGAAAGTGAGAAAAATAAATAAAAGATAATGTATTACTTGTCATGCCCCGAGCCTACACTCTGGCCGTGGTTGGCACTTGAGAATCATTATTGGTCCCCAAGCGAACCCTTGGCCTGACTAGCTACTTAGCAGAAGACTTACTCAAGCAAATAAGGAATTTTAATAATGCATAATTAATATCAACTCAATTAAATTTCTGAAAATACTTAATAAAGTATAAGTATTAGTTTTCAAGATCTCAAAACAGAAAGGAACATACTGAGAGATTCATCAACTCTAACTATCTATGAAGCCTCTATTACTCAAGATGGATGTCAGGACAAGACCTACGACACCTCAAGACAACTGAGAACATAAATGTGAAGTCCCCCGAAATCCAAGGAGGCTCACCCAAGCTATCTGAAGTGCAAAGTGATCTCAACGAAAATCTTGTTGATGATCTCGAACACCTGTATCTGCATCACAATAAGATACATGTCGAATGACATTAATACATTGAATGTACGAGTATGTAATATGTATGAATAAACAAATAACTGAACTAAATGACTAAAAGCAACTCAATTGAATCAATATATGAACATGAAGTGAAAACCATTTAAGCTTTATCATGAGATATGCAATAAAAATAATACGAAAATAATATACTTTACTTTGTGGGGAGTTTCTCTAACCGACAACCATTACTATGAGCCTAGCAATGATACAATATTTCAATCACGTTGGAAGAGCCATCATATACTTTGTCGGGGTATAGGATGATATTGTAACTATGAGTCCATCTAATAGGCCTTCTCAGAGGTAGTGAGGAGTCACACAAATAATCAGTTGTATCTTATCCTACGCTGGCAATGTAGTTTATTGAGACTTTTGAGTTATAATAGACTCTTACCCAATTCGGTGTCCGATAGTACTCCAAAAATAATCAATATCAGTTATGCTCAATCACCGTTTACAAAGAAAGAGACTATTACTTTACTTTACTTTTCACTTTGCTCGATCACCCTTTACAAAGAAAGGGACTATTACTTTTCAGAAACGTCAATCATACTCTTTCTGTTCTCAATTGTCAAATAATGCATATGAAATCATTTGATTCTTTATTTAAAAGACTCTTCCCAAAATATGCATTTAAAATGTATATGATACATTAGGGACCATTAAAGTTCCCTTAAACTCTTGAAATAACCAGTATTTAGGTTGTAATCATGAAAACTATATCTGAAATCATATTGTGATCTGATAATTGATGATCGGATAGTCATACTGCATAAACATTAATGGCATATCTAGATGTCATACTACTAAACATTGATGACATACTCATTTGTCATACTAATCATGAATCTTAGTTCTTTTCTCAATGTGAAAATAATGCTTTTGGAACCATTTATGTTCCTTTAAACTCTTTTTCAAAATAATGCTTTTCAACTTTTCTCTTAAGCGCGCTTTAGTTTTGAATGTGCACTAAGACAAATGATTAGATTATGCAGAAACTTTCAAAGGTAAATGGAGCCTATATGAGCTAATATAGAGAGGGGGAACGTGGCCACAATTTAAAGGAACACGTCCGGATGAAACAAAGAAGAAATCGGCCTAGGCGACCCCTAGCGCACTGCTAGTGAGGGGCGCCGGACCCCAGACTTAGGAAGCAAACTGAGGGTGCACTGCTGATACACCACCCAGGGCATGAACTACTGGGTCTGGGCGCACTACTGGTGCGCCTCCAAGCCCCTCCCCAGCACCCCCGACGAATTTTCAAGTTAAAACTAGGACCCCAAATTAGTTTAGAATTGGGAAATTGTTCCTAAACTTTTGTTTCTCAAATCCAAAACCAATACATGAGAACTTTCATACAATTCCTTTTGAAACATAACTTTACTAAATCAATAGGGTTCATGTGATACTAAGCATGAACAACACTATAAGATTCACAAAACAAAGAATCAAAACCTCAACTGTTAAAGAATCAAATTCAATATCAAGAACTACGAATGAATCCTTTTGATGTGACAATTTCAACCTGAATTGAGATGTAGGATGTGAGGACGAACTAGTCCAACACTGTGATAGACTTACATACCTGGAAAGAACAAAGGTTCTTGGCGAAAATTGATGGAAACTTCAAGAACTCTTGAACCCTAGCTTTTTCTCCTTTTGGAGCCTTGTTCTAATTCTTCTAAGTGTTAAAGAATGTGAATTTTTTTTAACACTGATTAGAACCTTAATTAGGTGAAGAAAAAAGTGGCTTAGGCTTAGAAGGGATGGGAGAAGACCAAACTACCCCTTTAAAAACGGTTGAGGTGCCTTAAAAATAGAGACTTCACCAAACGAGCATATATTTTTACTCCGAACTCGAAATGAAGCAAACTCGATAATGTGGGAAAGAGGACTCAAAGACCTTTAAGTTGAGAGGTAATGGGACACCTAATTCTTTATGTGGTGAAAGATATAATTGTTTGAAGTTGACCTAAGTAGAACTTAGGTCAAAACTTAATTGGTAAGGAAATTTTCAACTCAACTTTGTGCTAGGGGATTCCAGTGATCTTAATTAATATCCAAAATCATTCTCATACTAATGAATTGACCTTAGAATCTAATAATACATAAGAATCACTCTGTACAACTTTATACGCAATTCAAGAATGGTTTGAGTCTTAACTTAGAAATTTTCGAGGTGTAACATTACTAGGGTCTAATTCTTGTCATCCTGCTAGTATGAAGGCGCTACAGTGGCTGATTCCCTCTATGGCGACTAACATCAGCCTAAATCAATTCAAATTTTACCAAATTATCGCCTACCCCAATTTTTTAATTGGCAATGCATTTTCAAGAATTTTGGGTTTACGCATGAGGTTCCTTATGAATAACAACGACGAATCAACTCATTACAAATATGTAACGAAAGTGAGTATTTTATTTCATCAAATAAGAAAATAACAAGTTATAGATAACATTTTGAAAATAAAATAAAGACGGGGTTTTTAGTTTCATCCTTGAACTTGCAAGAATTATTAGTTTCATCCCCGAACTATTGATAGCATTAAAAACATCCCTCTACTTGACTAACTATGTTTTAAAACACTCCTCCTATGTCATGTAATATACCAATGTATATGTCATATCAATAGAAAATTCTATGTATATGTGTGTTAATAACACATTTCTCTATATGACATGAGAGGAGTGTATTTAAGTTCAGTTAGTCAAGTAGAAGGGTGTTTTAAAGATTGTCAATAGTTCGATGGTGAAATTGATAATTCATGCCAAATTCAAAAGTGTTCTAGTAGGTATAACAAATAGGGTTGGTGAGCTAAGCCTTAAACAACAAAAAAAAGAATATTATAAATAATAGATCATACAACTTTACTTTCGCACACACAATCATGTTCCTTGCCCTACCGTATTTTACCATTCCTAATTACCAGTGAGTAATTTTTGAGCATCTTATTAACAGTAAATGTATGTACTAAAGAATAAGAAAGACTAATAAGATTAGCTCATTATGAATAGCTCAAAAGAAATTCACTACTTTTACATAAACAGAGAACAATCTCTATGAAAACTACAATTGATTACTAGCTATTTTATTGAAATGATTTATTGAGTGATTTAGTACTCATTACGATCAAGTAAAATCTCATTAACAAAGCCTTGAGATTCACATTTGATGAACCATTTTCCTTCATAGCTTTCTTAGACAAATCCCTCCATTTCTTGGCATTCTTTCTCAATTTTCCCCTTCCTCACCACATTCCACCGCGATTTCTATACCTCTCAAACTCATTTCTTTCCGCCGTACCACCTTCACCAACATTCACTTTGAATCCGTTCTTCCGAACACCTTGAACGAGCATTGCATTATAGACTTGGTCATTCTAGATAGGACACACCACAACGGGCACCCCAAAAGCTATGCTCTCCAAAGTCAAATTCCACAAACAATGAGTCAGAAAATAATCAAGAGAAGGGTGTTTCAGAACTTCCATGTGCAAGCACCAACTCACTATTTTCCCTTGGTTTTACGGTTCATCTTTGAAACTCAACTTTTCTTTGGATTTTCATCAGTTCTTCCTTCCCTTGTCACCCACAAAAATGTCCTCCCACATTTCAACAACCCTTGAAAAAAATTTCTCCATCAATTAACTTGATATTTCAGAGTAACTATCAAATGCTATGTAAATAACTAATTCATTAATCATTAAATCTAATAAATCCATATTATGTTTTGAACTAATATCTATCATATTGACTCCAAAAGAATTAGCTTCAAGAAATATTGAAGGAATTGAAGACCCAATTCCCACAATAGTCACATTCTTTAAAATCCTCAAAGATCAAATTCCAAATCATCGAGTGTTCACAAGAATTCTTGAATTTTCTTCACTATTTAATATCTCAATTTGCCTGTTCTAGACTCAACTGCCCAATTGTTACTCTCCACATCATCAAACACAAAAGAAGGAAAATCAATAGAACTTAGTGGTGACAGTCTTGATAACTCTATTATTTTATTCTTAGAACTACAATTCTTGAAATAATCAGAATAATCAGTAAATCTAGAATTATAATAAATATAAAAAACTATGGCTGGTTGAATCCAAAATACTGTAGATGGGATATTAAATTTTTGGGCCATGAAACCAGATCAATCAATAATAATAGTGTAGATAACATGTGAAAAGGGGAACTATTTTTTGTATTTGATTGTATTAAATTGAAAATAAATTCTGACCCATGAGACCTTATAGAAGAATGAAAAATCCCTTCTTATAGCACTATTCCCAGGTCAAGGCCAAATTAATCCATCTCTTCAATTTTCCAAGAAATTAATCCATCTCTTCAATGCCTAATTTGATTAATTGTTTGGAAAATTGAAGAGATGGATTAATCTGGCATTGACCTGAGAATAATGCTATAAGAAGGGATTATTCATTATTCTATAGAATCTCATGACTCAAAATTTATTTTCAATTTAATCCAATCAAATGCAAAAAATAGTTCTTCCTTTTCACATGTGATCTACACTGTTATTATGGATAGGGTTGGTTCATTGACCAAACAATTTATATCCCATTATGCTATTTTGGATCCATCCAGTCATAGTTTTTGATATTTATTATTATAGATTTACTAAATTGAATTATTTCCAATTCTAAGGATATAATAATAGAGTTACCAAGATTGCCATCACTTAGTCCAATTAATTTTCCTTCTTTTGTGTTTGATGATGTGGAGAGTAACAATTGGGAAGTTGAGTCAATGAAGAGGCAGACTAAGATACTGAATAGTGAATAAGCTGTAAGAATTCTTGTGAATCCTTTTGATGATTTAGAATTTTAAAAAATGTGACTATTGTGGGAATTGGGCCTTCAATTCCTTCAAATTTTCTTGATGATAATTCTTTTGGAGATGATATGATAGAGATTAGTTCAAAAATTATATGGATTGATTGGTTTTAATGACTAATGGATTAGTTACTTACATTGTATTTGATAGTTACTCTAAGATATCAAGTCAATTGAGGGAGGAGATTGGTCAATAGTTGTTGCAATGTAGGACACTAGTTTTGCGGGTGATAAGGGAAGGGCAAAACAGAGAAAAGATGAAGGAAAAGTTGAGTTACAAAGAGGAACCGGAAAAACAGGGGAAGATAGTAAGTTGGTGCTCACGTGTGAAAGTTTTGAAACATCCTTTTGTTGGTTATTTCCTAACTCACTATGGGTGAAATTCGACTTTGGAGAGCATAGCTTTGGGGTGCTTGTCGTGGTGTATCCGATCTAGAATGATCAAGTTTTTAATGCAAAGCTCGTTCAAGATATTTGGAAGAATGGAATTAGAGTGAATGATGGTGAAGGGGGTAATGGAAAGAGATGAGTTTGAGAGGTGTATAGAGATCGTGTCAGGAGCCGATGATAAAGGGGAGGCATTGAGAAAGAATGCCAAGAAATGGAGGGATTTGGCTAAGGAAGCTATGAAGGAAATGGTTCATCAAATGTGAATCTCAAGAATTTTTCTATTGAGCATTTACTTGGTCGTAATGAGTACTACATCTCTCAATAGATGATTTTTTATTTCTAAGATTCTACTTTTTCTTGGTGATCATTTATACCTTTGATTCTACTTTTATTCTATTTTTGCTGTTTAATCATATCTATTTGTCTCTATCTACTTAGCACAAATACAAAATAATTTCACACACAACTATAAATTCTACTTATTCATATCTATTGAAGTCTAGAAAAAGTTAAAGAGTAAATTAAGTAAAACGTACTAGTCAAGAGACTTTGAATAGTCAGGTCATACAATTTTTTTTATACTAGTACCACAAATTGGTCCATAAGTCTAAATTACATGTTAATGTCAACCAAGTGCTAAATATGATAGCACATGGACAACTTCTTGTTCTTTTAACTTTAAAATCAGTCTACAAAAATCAATATCAAAGCAAAAAAATCATTAACTTCTAAAAAGAGAACATAATTAATGATATTAAAAAATAAAAAAAATATCTCTTGCAATAGACCACTTCAAGTGACAAAGAAGTAAAAATACACCCTTTCACTTCTTTTTTCATTCTCTTTGGTTCTTCTTCACTTCCTCTCACTCTTCAAATTTCTCTTTTACAAATTCAAATTAAGGGTGGGCATAAATACCGGAAAACCGAAAAATCGAATCAAATCGAACTAATTTGGTTCTTCGGTTTTTTGGTTCGGTGTCGGTGTTATTTTTTCTGAATTTCGGTTCTTCGGTTCTGTGTTCGGTGTAAGGGTCTCAAAATTTCGGTGCACCGAAAAATCAAACTTTTATTTAAAAATATTAAAAATTAAAATAAAATAAAATAAAATATATATGTGCATTCTCTTAACTAAAAATTAAAAATTCAATCAACAATTAAATCATTCATGAACAAATCAAAGTAACACCAAATGTACAATTCAATAGTTAACTTGAAATATTAATTTCCAAGAGAAACTCAAACATATTTCTACCAATGTACATTATGTAAAGGAACCATCTTCATACTTGTTTTCTCGATAAATTGCTGGAGGCACAATGTTCTTGATAAAGACAAATATAGTCTTTTAGTTAGCACAATAAGTGTTCCACGGTAATACGCATCATTCCTTAACATAATTTTAAATTTCTAAGTATCTTATACTTTATCCTTATTTTATTTTTCATTCACACCGAAAAACCGATTTAAAAACACCGAACTAAATCTAACCGAAGTAGAAAAAACTGAACCGAACTGAATTAGTTTGGTTTAATATACGGTGCACACTTTTCTAAAATCGAAAACCAAACCGAAGTTTGATAAAATCGAACCGAATAACCGAACGCCCACCCCTAATTCAAATCACAAAATTTACAAAATAAACCTTAATTTTCCAATCACTTTATAGGCTACATTTTCCCAATATATTGGTTCAAAAATCTCTTTAAGAAGAAGAAAAGGAATGAAATGAAAATTAATTTTAATTTATTAGATTAAAGAGAGAATGCACACCTGAAATTTTAGTTGTATAATTGAAAATATTTTAAAATTAGTTTTTGTAAAATATTGAATACTGATAAGCATTCATTTATGCAAGTGGATAAGTCGTAAATTTATGTATCATTAACCAGGTTAGATAAATATCATCTCTAGTCAAACTTATTTCTCACACGAAAAAGTAAGATTTTGCAATGTGTTAAAAATCGACACTTGCAAGACTAAGATAAATTATATTTAATAATAAATATTGGGAAGTAGGAGAACATATAAAGTAGTTTTGATGATTGATAAAGTGAACACGGTTCATTACTTGTTGTCTTATGTGTACTCTATTAGGTGAATCGGATTCCTAGACGTGAGTGCGGACGACCTGTATAAATATGAGAGATTGCGGCAAAGAAGGAAAATATTAAAGTGCAGAAATGAAGGAGCGATTTTTTTTTTAAAGAAATAGCTGAAACAAAGGAAAGAAATAAAGAAGGAAAGAAATAAAGAAGTAGCAATTCAAGTTGTAGAAGAAAAGAAGTAAATATAAACAAGTCCTAGGTAGTAAAGGAAAGAGGCAGACAAGTTCAATAAGGAAAATGATTAGTTTTCCAGGGAAACAAATTCCTTTCCTTGTAGAAGTTGATAAAGGCAAAACAAATTCTATAAAAGGTTCAAGCCAAACAAAGAAAAAGCGGTCTTTGCATAACACAAATTGATAGAATTTTCCAGCAAAGGCAGAGTGCCTATTGCATATTCACAAAAATCATCATCTTGAGAGCAATAGCCATTGGAACAAATGGGTGGGTGAGTTGAGCCTTAAACAACAAAAATAGAATATTATAAATAATAGACCATACAACTTTACTTCGCCCACACAATCATGTTCCTTGCCCTTTCTTATTACTATTCCTAATTACCAATGAGTAATTTTTGAAAATCTCATTAACGGTAAATGTGTGTACTAAAGAAGAAAATAAACTAATAAGATTATCTCATTTTGAATAGTTCAAAAGAAATTCATTACTTTTTCAGAAGTAGAGAACAATCTTTATGAAAACTACAGTTTATTACTCCCTCCGTCTCATTTTATGTGAGGTAGTTTGACTCAGCACGGAGTTTAAGAAAGAAAGGAAGACTTTTAAAATTTGTGGTCCAAAATGGATGATAGAAATTTGTGTGGATGTAAATCATTTCATTAAGGATAAAATAGACATTTTACAGTTAAATTGTTGCTTAATATAGAAATGTGTCATTCTTTTTGGGACTGACTAAAAAGGAAAGTAAGTCACATAAATTGAGACAGAGGGAGTACTAGCTATTTATTGAGATGATATATTGAGTGATTTAGTACTCATTACAACCAAGTAAAAGCTCCTTAGAAAAATCCTTGAGATTCACATCTAATGAACTATTTTCCTTCAAAGTTTTCTTAGCCAAATCCCTCCATTTCTTGACATTTTTTTATCAATTCTTCCCATTCCTCACCGTATCCCGTTGTGATCTCTATACACCTCTCGAACTCTTCTCTTTCTACGATACCACATTCACTGGCATTTACTCTGACACCATTCTTCCAAACACCTTGAACGAGCATTGTATTACAAACTTGATCATTCTAGATTTGACACACCACAACGGGTACCCTAGAAGCTATGCCCTCCAGAGTCAAATTCCACAAACTGTGAGTCAGAAAATAATCAACAGAACGGTGTTTAAGAAACTTGCACGAGTGAGCACCAACTCAATATTGTCCCCTCCTTTTGCAGTTCTTCTTTGCAACTCAACTTTTCCTTCGGTTTTTCATCATTTTACCCTTCCCTTATCACCAACAAAAATGGCCTCCCACATTTCAACAACCTTGACCAATCTCTTTCATCAATTGACTTGATATCTCAGAGTAACTACAAATGCTATGTAAATAACTAATCTACTAGTCATTAAATTCAATCAATCCCTATTATTTTTGAACTAATCTCTATAATATCAGCTCCAAAAGAATTATCATCAATCAAATTTGAAGAAATTGAAGGCACAATCACAATAGTCACATTCTTTAAAATCCTCAAAGTATCAAATTTCAAATCATCGAAAGCGTTCACAAGAATTTTTGGATTTCTTCACTATTTAGTATCTCAATTTGCCACTTCTAGACTAAACTGCCCAATTGTTACCCTTCACATCATCAAATATAAAAGAAGGAAAATCAATAGGACTTGGAACTGGAAATCTTTGTAACTCTATTATTTTATCCAGAATCACAATTCTTGAAATAATTAGAAAATCTAAAATAATAAATATAAAAAACTATGGCTGGTTGGATTCAAAATAGTGTAGATGCTTCTCCACTAGACAAGCCCAATCCAAAATAATAGTGTAGATAACATATAAAAAGGGGAACTATTCTTTGCATTTGATTGGATTAAATTGAACATGCAAAAAATAATTCTCTCTTTTCACATGTCATCTACATTATTATTATGGATTGAGTTGTTTAAGTGGGCAAAAAAGTTTAATATCCCATCTACACTGTTTTGGATCCAACCAACCATTATTTTTTTTATATTTATTATTATAAATTTTTTGATTATTCTAATTATTTCAAGAATTGTGATTCTAAGAATAAAATAACAGAGTTACAAAGATATCCACCACTTAGTCTAATTGATTTTATTCTTTTGAATTTGATGATGTGGAGAGTAACAACTGACCAATTGAGTCTATGAAGAGGCAAACTAAGATATTGAATAGTGAAGAAAATCCAAGAATTATTGTGAGCACTTTTAATGACTTGGAATTTGATGCTTAGAGAATTTTAAAGAATGTGACTTTGGTGGAAATTGGGCCTTCAATTCTACTTGATGATAATTCTTTTGGAGATGATATGATAAAAGATTAGTTCAAACATTATATGGATTGATTGGATTTAATGACTAATGGGTTAGTAGTTACTCTGAGATATCAAGTCAGTTGATGGAGTAGATTGGTCAAGGGTTGTTGAAATGTGGGAGACCATTTTTGTGGGTGATAAGGGAAAGCAAATTAGAGAAAAAGATGGAGGAAAAGTTGAGTTGCAAAGACGAACTGGAAAAGCAGGGAAAGATACTGAGTTGGTGCTCGCGAGTGGAAGTTTTGGAACACCCTTCTATTGGTTATTTCCTAACTCACTTTTAAAGAGAGAAGGATTTTGCAGAAAGCTATATTTTTGTATATTACATTAACAATCTTTAAATACATAAGGAGGAGCAGAGATTGCTACAATACAAAGGAAACTAAATAAAAAGAATCAGAAGATTACATGAAATAAGGGATACAAACAAGATATGAAAGATCTAAAAGATTGCAAAATCAGAAAGAGTAAAGAGAACACATCCTGGGATTGTCTTTCCTTATTATGCCCCTGCAAGATAGGTGGTGGTTCAACAACACCTATCTTGGATCGATGAGAGAGGAAACTAGCAGCATGTATAATCTTCGTAAGAGAGTCAGCTAGCTGCAAAGAGGATGAAACATGACGAACAATAAGAGACTTATCTTGAACCAGCTCCCGAACAAAGTGATAATCCAAGTTAAGATACTTCATACGTGTGTGGAAAGCTGGACTTTGGCAGAGGAAAGTGTCACCAAGGTTATCACAACAAATGGTTGGAGTGTTTGGAATGGAGAAGCGGAGCTCTTTGAGAAGATTGACAATCAAAATTATTTCAGCAGTAACATTGGTAATGGCTTTGTACTCAGCTTCAGTGGAGGAGCGAGCTAATGTGCGTTGCTTCTTAGATGACCAACTGATATGAGAGCTGCCATGTAAGACAACATATGCACCAGTAGAGCATCGCTCATCAGGATTGCCACCCCAATCAGAATCTGAATAAGTGATTAGGTTTAAAGGTGCAACTGGTCGAATGAGTAAACAAAGGTGATTGGTACCTTTTAGATACCGCAAGACTCTTTTTGCAGCTTGCAAATGTTGATAGAAGGGTTTGTGCATGAATTAAGATAAGTGATTGACAGCAAAGGAAATGTCAGGCCTTGTGATAGATAGATATTGAAGAGAGCCAATGAGCTGCCTGTAGATTTTACAATCAGTAGACGGAGATCCATCATCTAGTTTCAAAATGGCTGAGGAAGCAAGATGAGTACGGACTCCCTTGGCCTCCATCATGTTGAAGCGCTGGAGAAGATCGGTAATATACTTCTATTGAGAGAGATACAGACTGGTGGATTGGCGACAAACTTCAACACCGAGGAAGTATGTCAAAGGAGATAAGTCCTTGAGAGAAAAATGACGAGCCAATGCATCATTAACATGGTAAAGCTTGGACTTTGAAGATCCTGTGAGTATGATATCATCCACATATAGGAAAAGAAATACAATAGAGTATGTGCCACGTAGAATGAATAGAGAAGGATTTGATTGTGAGCATACAGAACTAATAGAAGCAATAAAGTTCTTGAACTCTGTATACCATGCACGAGGAGCTTGACGGAGTCCATAAATTGCTTTGTGAATTTTGCACACATGATCAAGATAGCTTTTATTAGTGAACCTAGGCGGTTGATCCATATAAACTTCTTTAACTAGTTCCTTGAAGGAAAACATTATTTACAACGAGTTGATAGAGAGGCCGGTTAAAGTATACAACAATGTCAGTAGGAGACGAATTGTAGTTGGCTTGACCACTGGGCTGAAAGTAGAAGTAAAGTCAACACCTGACCATTGATGAAAACCCTTGGCTACCAATCTTCCTTTGTATCTCTCTATTGAGCCATCTTGTTTGTGTTTAATTCAAAAAACCCACTTACAACCAATTATATTCTGTGCTTGAGATTTAGGAACTAAAATCCAAGTATTGTTTTTAACAAGAGCGGCAATCTCCTCACACATTGCATCACGCTAAGGAGCATGTTGAACTGCCTATTTGTAAGTTCGGGGAACCACTGTTGTTTCAACCAAAGCAGAGTAGTCCATAGGATTTTTAGGCTTAAAAATATTATGCTGAGAGCGGGTAGCAACACAAGTAGGTGGTTGAGAGGGAGTATAACTTACTTGTTGCAAATGAGAGGCAGAAGCATCTTCACTCAAGGCAGGAACAGTCGCAGAGGATGAGGGGCTAGTCTCTTCATTGTGGGTACCAGAAGGAGATGTGGAATGTGAATGAATTTGCAATGGGGATGAAGAAGATGATGGTGGCGTGTTCTCCGTCGGTAAAACACGAGATGACATAGGCACTAATGGAACATCTGTTAGAGACACGGGAAGAGATATGGTTTCCGAACGACATGGGTGGTTGGTGGTTGAGTTATCAAGCCATGAATGTGTTCCTTGCGGTGTAACCTGAGGTAGCCCAAGATGAATAGATTCAAAAGGAAAACTCTTTTCCTGGAATATTACATCACGAGAGAGAAATATTTTGGAAGTAGATGGATCAAGGCATTGGTAACAATGGTGGGTGACAGAGTAACCAAGAAAGACACAAGGGCGAGATTTTGGTTTCAGTTTATGGTTATTATAGGGTTTTAACCAGGGATAACATAAGAAACCAAAGGTACGAAGAGAAGAATAATTGGGGTTGACATGAAAAAGGGCTTCAAATGGAGACTTTCCTTGAAGGATAGGTGTGGGCATACGGTTGATGAGGTACACGATAGTTTGACAAGCATAAGACTAGTATTGAAGAGGCATAAAGGCTTGATGTAGTAAAGTTAAAGCTGTCTCCATTATATGTCAATGGCGACGTTCAGCAGTACCAACTCGCTGGGGTGTATAAGGGGGTGAAAACAAATGTTGGATGCCCATGTTAGCCAGCGTCTTAGTTAAGCCTTCGTACTCACCACCACTATCTGAATATATAGTGAGAATTTTTGAGTTAAAATACCTTTCGACTAAGTGTTTGAAATTAAGGAATATGGAAGTTACATCAGATTTGTGCTTGAGTGGGAAAAGCCATATATATTTTGTAAAATGGTCAACAAATATGACATAAAAGCGAGTACCATTGTGAGAAGGAATGGGAGACAGTCCCCAGACATCAGTATATAAAAGTTCTAATGGACGAGAGCCGGTTAAGGTGGATGTAGAAAAAGGTAAACGATGACTTTTATTGCAAAGAAAAGAATTACAGCTCTCTTGAGAGGAGGAAGAAACAACCAACTTATATCTAAAAACAATGGAATTAAGAACTTTATGATGTGGGTGACCAAGACGACGATGCCAAAGTGTACGAGATGAGAGATTTGCAGCAGTGGTGAAGTAGGTAGCTGGAGTTGGAGAAGAGCTAGTCCACTCATAACTACGCGTCCTATTTGGGCCTTGAGCCAGACGTGCTCGTGTTCTCAAATCCTTCACAACAAAAAAAGTAGGGAAAAATTCAATAGAAGTTTTATTTTGCTCACAAAATAGAGGAACATAAATAAGATTGCGATGAATAGTTGGAGCGCATAAAACATCTTTTAGAAAAAAAGTACGAGAGGAAGTGGGGAGAGTAGTATGGCCTGTGTGAATTATTTTATTACCGTTACCATCACCAACTATAACATCATCCGTCCCTGTGTACTCAGAGTAAGACTGCAGATTCTGAGTATGTGAGGTAATGTGGTGTGATTCACTAGTATCCATGACCCAATATGGATTGGTTGATCCAGTAGTCGATGGAAAATTAGCTTGTGGCTCATTCATATTGTGACTCCGAAAGCGGCAAACACGAGCAATATGCCCATATTTGTCACACAGTTGGCACTGAACTCGAGCTCTATTATTGGAGTTTCGAGAGCGCCAATTATTATTGGAATTTTGCTGATTGTTGTTTCTACCCGAATTGGGGTTGTTTTGATGGCCTGACCAGTTACCACCAGATTGGTTGGTTCGATTGTTGTTCTGGTGTTGTCGATCAACTTGTGTCGAACGCTGATTAAACTGGGCAGTAAGAGGAACAGTAAGAGGTGGCATCTCAGGCTTGGGTGTGTGAAGAAGGAACAATTCACGGCTGCTGAGTTTTTCAAAAAGCTCTTCATAAGTGATGGGGTTTTCACAAGCACAAATGGCAGAGCTAATGGCATCATATTCTGGTCCAAGGCCGCTGAGCACTTTGATGACAAGTTCATCAATGTTAATGGGAAAGCCAACAGTGGCAAGTTCTTCTGAGATGGCTCAAATCTCATTGAGATATTGAGCAATGGACTTGGTTCCCTTCATAAGGCGGCTAAGAGAATCACGAAGACTGTAAATACGAGTTTGAATTTTGTTGGCATATTGTTGCGCTAATTTCATCCAAGCGATGTGCACAGAAGATGCAGAGGCAATCAATGGGCTATGATAGGATCAACAGATGTCATAAGAGTATGACGAAGAAGGTCATCTTGTCGCCTCCATGGTTGATAGTTTGGATCAGTTGGAGATGGGCAAGGAAAGGTACCATAAATGTAGGAAGTTAGATCATAGACAAGGCAAATAATATCAAATTGAGCCTTCCAAATGACATAGTTGGTGCTGCCAGCAAGCCGTATAGGCAGTTGGGTGGGCTGATTGATGGAAACAAGTTGACTTCCTTGATTTAATGGATTCATGATTGTTTGAGAGGGGGAGATACCTGAGTTTTGGTTACTGGTGGTAGGATTGGCTGGAGTTTGCACAACCGAAGTATTGTTGTTCAAGTTGTTAGGCATGGTCGGCAAAATAAAAAAGGGAACAAGATCGGAAACTCGTTAGAGCGCGAGCTGCTCTGATACCATAAAGAGAGAAGGATTTTGCAGAAAGCTATATTTTTGTATATTACATTAACCATCTTTAAATACATAAGGAGGAGTAGAGATTGCTACAATACAAAGGAAACTAAATAAAAAGAATCAGAAGATTACATGAAATAAGGGATACAAACAAGATATGGAAGATCTAAAAGATTGCAAAATTAGAAAGAGTACAGAGAACACATCCTGGGATTATCTTTCCTTATTAACTATGAGTGAAATTTAACTTGAAGTTGTATTACAAATTTATGGAATTTTTTTATAATTTACCTGTTCCCTAATTGATTATTTCACTTTCAAAGTTACATTAAAATAAGTACTCAAGCATGAAAATTACACTAAATACTTTTTTAGAAAAAATATAATCACATCTTCAAATCTATCTTCATAAATTTCCAATAAAAATATTTGGAATCTATGGCAAACCACCTACTGCTTTCTCCGTCCTAATCCAAGTGTTTAACTTCTCTTTTTTGATTTGTCCTAAGAAAAAGTGTCTCTATCTACTTAGTAAGTTTTTTTTAATTTCAACACTCTATATAGCATATTTAAAATCACTAGATTTAAACGATGCACACATTTTTAATTTAAGATCATAAAATTAAAAGTTAATTTATTTTTAACATTTCAATCAGGTCAAATTATATATATATATATATATATATATATATATTCTAAATAGTTCCCACAGAACCTGTACGTGGTTATTGCATATCCTCTATTTTTAATACTCTCCTTGTCCTTATTTATATAACTCACTTTCATTTTTAATCAATACAAAAAACAATGATATAATTCTCTAGTTAGTAATAATTTAATTTTAAAATACTCATTTTACCCTTAATGAAATTGTTTATAGCCTCACCAAACTGTTATATTGGACGAAAGGTTTTATGTGAAGGTCAAAATATGACTTTTGTATACAAAAGTGCACACTATCTGGCATCAGAGAAAGATATATCACTAAAACAATTGTACTTGAAATGATGAATGAAAAGGCATTTTCATTAGTTAGTGTGCGTACCTTATCACATGAATATTGTAGCATGACATTTGCCTTGGTGCTCCGGCCGGTGAATAATGTATCATCACGTATACTCGCACTCATTTTCACATTTACATAGCTAGTGTATGTAATCAAGATCTTCAGTTCCGGCCCAAATATAAATACCTTCTAGCAAAATTCAATAGAAATACACTAATATGAAAAGATAAATACATATTCATATCTATAGTAGTAGAATCAAAGGTAAAAATGATAACCAAGAAAAAGTTAGAGGAAATTAAGTAAAACTAACTAGCCAAGAGACTCAGTATGCTCTCATAATGTTGCAAGTTATGTCATGTGGAATTTTTTATGCTAGTACCACAAATCGGTCCAGAAGTCTAATTACATGTTAATGTCAATCAAGTGCTAAATATAATAACAAGGGGACAACTTCTTGCTCTTTTAGCTTTCAAATCAGTCAAGAAAAAGTAAGATTAAAGCAAATGAAACATTGACTTCTAAACTGAGAACATAATTAATGATATTAACAAATAAAAAAAGTTGTTAAACTCAGCTTGATTCAGCTTAGATTAAAGCTTGATGAACTCCATTAATGGAGAATTCTTCAATATATAGAGAGAGAAACTGGAAACAATTTTTCAGATCTAGTTATCATGAAGTGAATCAAGGAGTCATACAGATCTTCTCTTTATACAAGCTAGAAGGAAAAATATCTAGCCTAACTAACTTGAATCCTGCAACTATACACAACTGGAAATAATGAGATAAAATATCTAATTATCTAACTAACTCATAACCGACTATAGCTAACTTGTAAGCAATGTGAATAGTGTCAACACTCCCCCCCTTCGAGTTGGAGGTGATGCAATCACAGCCAACTTGGCTAGAACAGTGCAATGTTTAACCCCAGTGAGTGCTTTGGTAAGGATGTCAGTGCCAACATGGTGTAGGGTGATTAGTCTTTCTTGAAGTTTAGTTCTATCAAAGTGACAGTCTATCTCGATATGCTTTGTATGCTCATGGAAGACGGGATTTTTGGCAATGTGTAAAGCGGATTGACTATCACAAAATACGTGGAAAGGACCGGTAATGAGTGTAAGTTCATCAAATAATATGTGCAACCAAAACAATTCACCAACTACCTTTCTAAGGGACCTATGCTCCGCCTCAGCTGAAAATAGAGAGATAGTTTCTTTCTTCTTGGATTTCCAGCTTACAAGACTGTTGCCAACTTAATAGAGTAGTCATCTGAGTTGGACATGAACATTCCCAAGGTGGGATCCTATTTTAAATATCTTAACATGTGGAATACTGCCTGTAGATTGGGGTTCTCGATACATGGATGAATTGACTTTGGTGTTGAACTCCATAGGCAATATCAAGCCTAGTATTTATGAGGAAATTTAATTTACGGATGAGCTTCCTGTAATAGGCAGGATCAGAGAATAGTGAACCTTCATCAGCTCGAAGCTTGATCAACGGATCAAGAGGTGAGGAGAATGATATGAACTGGCTATAATTATATTCTTTGAGTAGGTCAAGGGAAAATATCCTTTGAGAGATAAGAATGCCATCTTGTTTATACAAAACCTCTAAACCAAGAAAATAATGTAGTTTCCCCAAATCCTTTATCTTGAAGGTGTCGTGCAGGAAAGATGTCAAGGTAGTGATTTCAACTAGGTCTGTACCAGTGAGTAAAACATCATCCACATAAACTGTTACAAAAATAATAGAAGATCCTAACTTTTTGTGGAATAGAGAATAATTATTCATGGAATGTGCCTAACCTCTAGAGTTGAGTGCACCAGTTAATCTTGCATATCATTGTCTGCTGGCCTGTTTGAGTCCATTAAGGACTTATTTAACTTGCATACAAGTCCAGTTCTGCCAGTGTCTAATCCCTATGGTACATCCATATAAACCTCTTCATGCAATTTCTCATGAAGGAATGCATTGTTCATATCTAACTGAAAAATATCCCAACATTTCTTAGCTGCAGTAGAAAGTAAGGCTCTAATAATTGTCATTTTAAAAATTGGGGAAAAAGTTTCATTATAGTCAACTCCAACATGCCGTGTGTTTCCCTTCACAATTAACATTCCCTCTAACCTCTCAATAGTCCCTTCTACCTTATGTTTGATTTTATACACCTAGTTACAACCAATGAATTTCTTATCAGGTGGCAAGGAACCAGATCCCAGGTATGGTTCTCATGTGATGCATGGAATTCTTGTGTCATAGCAATTTGCCATGTAGGATTGATAATTGCTTCTTCATAAGATGATGGTTCACAATCATGAGAAATGTTCATCATAAAAGCCGGACTAAATGGAAACAAATCTTCAAGGGTAATATGATTGTTTTAGGAGAAGGAGGCATAGAGATAAAGTGAAATGGACTTAGGGAAATGATGAATGTAGTCCTGTAAATAGGATGGTAGTTTGTAGTCTCTAGTTGACTTACTAGGTACTGGTGGGACTATAGATAGATGTGGAGACATGTTAGTATGTTCAATAGGAAGTGTTGCAAGAGGTGAGGTTGATGAGGCATGAGAAGGGCTAGTAGGTATGGTGCTGGAGGTATTAGGTGGCTCCAATTGGTTAGGTATCACATTGGCCCTTTGATCACATTGTCCATTAGGAAGGGTATTAGAGATGGCAGAAGGAGATATAGGATCAAGACATGAAGAGGAAAAATGAGGGAGGTTAGAATAGTAGAAAGGGGAAGTAGGAAATATGGTAGCATCTTTTGCTAATAAAAAGGGAAAGGTTGTCATGAAATACTACATCTCAAGACACATGAATTTTCCTAGTGGCTAGGTTCAGAACTTTGTTCCCCTTTATGTTGGGAGGATAGCCTATGAATACATGATATTGGCCTTAGGTTCAAATTTGGTCGTGTGAATTTTAGGTGTGGTTGGATAGCATAAGCAACTAAAACTTATCATATGAGAGTATGAGGGTTGTTGTTGGAGTAATATTCCAACTGGACACTTGTTATGCAAGACATGTGAAGGTAATTTGTTAATTATGTAAGTAGCTGTCAGAATACATTCACCCCAGTATTTTATGGGTAATTTGGATTGAAAAAGTAGGGATTTAGTTGTTTCAAGTAGGTATTTATATTTCCTTTCCACAATACCATTTGTTTGTGGTGTATGCGGACATAAGTTTTTAAGTATGATGCCTTTGGGTTGAAAGAAAGAGGTGGCTTCATTATTGAAAAATTCTAGTCCATTGTCTTATCTAATAGTCTTTATTGTGGTACTAAACTAATTTTCGACCATGGATATGAAATATTGGATTACGCATAAAACATTGCTTTTACTACTTAATAGATGTGTCCATGTTTCTATACAATGGTCATCTATAAGAATAAGAAAATAGTTAAAGTTATTCTATGTCTTGATATGATATGGTCCCCATAAGCTTATGTGTAACCGGTCAAAACATTTTGAGGAAGTGGTGGTTCTGGCAGGGAAGGGAAGCCTGGGTTGTCTGGCCATGGGGCAGATTTGGCAAAAGAAAGGTTGCTTGGTTGATAACTGTACTGGTATTGAGGTTAAACCTTTCATTTTTACAAAAGGGACATGACCAAGTTTGTAATGCCATAACAAGTCTACAGTATTATTATGAGAGACAAAGGAAGTATGAGCAGACACATTATTTTTATCATACACAACATAATCTTTTTCATTAGGAGGAAAACAAGAATCATGAGTAGGAGTATTCTCCTTAGAAACAATAGATGAAATTTCTTTTACATTAGAATGGAGGGAACATGAATGGGAATGACACTGAAATTATATATTGTTATATTGAATACATGAGAACAAGGGAAAGAAAATATGCTATCTTGTTGAGTAATGGGATTGTTCTTCTGTAGACAGTGTAAGCAGAGGAAATACAGCCCATCATGCACTCTACCAATCAACAGAGGCCTCTTCTGTGAAGGGGCCTGCCGTAGACAAAGACAGTTAGTAATTGAGACAAGGCATTTAAGATGTGTAGCCAAAGAGCTGATGGAGATCAGATTGTACTTGAAAGTAGGTATAAAAAGAACATTGGTCATTGTGATTTCGGGAGCCAATTTCACCTCTCCAATTTGAGTTACCTTAACTTTGTAACCATTAGGAAATCTAACAAGTATGAGGTATGGTATTGTGATGAGGTTGGTTAGATGGTTTTTGTCAAAGGTGATATGATGTGAATCCCCTGAGTCTAGGATTCATGAGTCAATTTTTGTTTTGAAACATAAGATAGTTTATTAAAATCTACACAAGAGTTACAAGCAATGATACCTCCAAAGTTGACAGCCCCATTGGTAGGGATTGAGTCAGCTACATATCCATCCTACATGTTTCCACCTTGGAATTGTTGCAACATGCTAACTAGATGATTATACTGTTCTTTGGATAAGCAGGTAGGTCCATTCTGAGTGTTGACTTGACTTCAGTCATTTGAGCAGGAGGCATGCGGATCTCCAAGAACATTGGCATTCCCTTTCCTTTATACCATATGTTCTGTAAATTGGGGTTGAAGTTGTTTTGCTGATTTTTCTGTGCATGATTGTTGTGGGATTGATTATTGAGACCTGATTTGTTGGGATAACCATAAAGCTTATAGCATTTGTCTTTAATGTGTCCCAATCTTTTGCAATAATCACAAAAGAGCCTTGTTTTAGTGCCACTATTAATGTAGTTGGTCTGGAAGTTTTGAAAATCTGATGAACCACCAAGGTTTCGTGAAAATGCCCCTGATGATGAGGACACACCTGAGGAAAAGACATTCAAAGAAGAAGATTCTGCAAAAAAAAAAAAGACTGTTTTGCTTGAATTCTCGTTGCTTTTCTTCCTGGACAAGGAGAGCAAACGCTTGTCCCATAGATGGAAAAGGATTCATCGTGAGCATGCTTTCATGAATGATTGTATAAACTTCATTCAGTCCCATGACAAATTGAACAAGTCTCCTATCCTATTCAACTTTATGCATAGTGTCCTTGGCACCACAAGTGCAGAGACAACTGCAATTGCTCTTCACAAACAGGGTGCTGAGCTCTTTCCTGAGCTTCTTCATCCTGGTATAGTAGGAAGTAATGTCCAGATTACCCTACCTAAGGTTGTTAATCTCCATTTGAATCAGATATAGCTTGACCCCATTAGTTTGATCATATCGATCCTGCAACTCACTCCACAATTCCAATAAATTGAATATGTATTCAACACTATCCACAATTTACTTGTTGAGGGAATTCAAGATCCAGGAAGTCACCATGGCATCACATCGATCCCACTGGTGACAATCAGCAGACGTTTGAGCAGGTTTCTTACATTCCCATTAATGAACCCCAATTTGTTCTTTACGATGAGTGAGTGTAACACACCCCTCTTCCATGATCTAAATACAACTCCATCAAGTAGAACAGGAACTAACACTGTACCAGCACTCTCAGACGTATGGATGTACAAAGGACTTCCAAACATTGAAGGTTAGGGAAAATGAAGCAAATGAACCAGTGGTTTGATTAACAGTTTCAACCATGATGATAATAGATCAAGTAATAGGAATAGAATTGCTAAAAGCAGAGAGAGAGATTTGAATAGGAAAAAATGCATAGAGTGAGAGAGAAATTGAACTCGAACGATATGAGATGCAAAGAGATTGAGAAAAAAATTTGGACCAAAATGAAATTTGGATGAAGAGAGACCTTCTATGGCTCTGATACCATGTTAAACTCAGCTTGAATCAAAGTTTGATGAACTCTATTAATGGAGAATTCTATAATATAGAGAGAGAGAGCGAGCAATTGGGAACTACTTTTGAGATCTCATTATCATGAAGTGAATCAAAGAGTCATACAAATCATTTATTTATACAAGAGAGAAGGAAAAATATCTAGCCTAACATATTTGAATCTTGTAACTATACACAGCTGGATATAATGAGATTAAATATCTAATTATTTAACTAACTCATAACCGACTATAGCTAAATTATAATCAATGTAAATAGTCTCAAAAAAATCATCTCTTGCAACATACCATTTCAAGTAACAAACAAGCAAAAATAGACCCTTTCACTTCTTTTTTCATTATCTTCCGTTCTTCTGCACTTCCTCTCGCTCTTCAAATTTCTCTTTTGTAAAGTCGAATTAAAAAAATTAAAAAACATAAACCTTAATTTCTCAAATACTTGATAGGCTTCATTTTCCCAATAAATGGGTTCAAATATCTCTTTAAGAAGAAGAAAAGGAAGGAAATGAGAAGTATTTTTTATTCTTTACATCAAAGAAAGAATACAAACTTGAAATTTTAGTTTTAGAATTGAAAATATTTCAAAATTAGTCTTTTTAAAATATTGAATTATGATAAGCATTCATTTTAAGTAAGTAGATAAATCGTATATACATGTATCAATAACCAGGTTAGATAAATATCATCTCTGGTCAAACTTCTTTCTCACACGAAAAAAGTAAGGATTTGTGTAAAATATGTTAAAAACCAATACTTACAAGACTAAGGTAGATTATACTTAATAATAAATGATCTAATTAATCACTAATTAATAAAGAGGAAGTAGATCTTGCTAACTCACAAATCAAATAGGAGACTAAATGAAATGAAATAGAAGCATACCATACTAAGGAGCATGTAAACGAAATCCAATATAAATGTTAAAATTTAGAAAAATTCTCCACATAATAACGAGCAATGCCACAAATCCAACTGCAAAGAACGATCGATAGCCCTGTACGAAATAATCATTCCAGTACCTGGACAAGATAAAGAGAAAAAAAAATTCAGTCTTGCACATTGACAACAAACAGTTAGCCAAAATCAATAATTAAAGATTTCAAATTTTATCCCAAAAAATAGCCAACAACTATCCTTACTAGTGAAGAACAATCATTCTTTTATTGCAACCACATCTAAGGTTGTTTAAATAACCCAATGTACTCTATTGCTAAATTAATATACACAACTAATTGAATAAACTACAATAAACTAAATTCTACTTTTCTACAGTGTAAATAAAGTCTAACTTTTTAATCATACATTTTTTTTCAAACCCCTGATGTGGGTTAATTTTATATATATTAGTATTAAAAATAGATGTGAAAGTTAAACAATAATTAATCATACGCATATAAATATCTAATAGAGAACAACCGAAAGAATTAAAAAATTGACAAATATCCAAACTTGATTCAACTCATAAATATTTACTGAAATTTGAGGAAGAGACAAGAGAGAGAAAAATTGTGACATCCGTACATTTTATATTCTCCCAGAAAAACTGATAATTCCATAAGCAGGAAAAAGATGCAGAATAAAAAAAAGAAGAAAGAAAGAAGCAACAAAAACTTAATTACACAAAAATCACAAGATACTTTGAAATTGGAAGAGTGAAGAATAAAGAGGAACTTGAGAAAATCTCTAGAAATGCATGCCATAAAACTATTAAGACTATCCAAGCCAAATGCAGTGAGGGTGGACCACAATTTCAGAGAAGGCAATAGACTTGCTGATTTTTAACTAATCAAGTTTTCTATATTGCTGGTACTAATCATATTATATATAATTTAAGACATTTTTCAATAACTGAACCTATTTTACTATTTTGGATATGTATAAAGCCCAAATTCCTAATTTACAAATTAGAAGACATCACAAATAAGGATTTCAGGGTTACGGATTATTCCATATAAATTATTACAGGAGGGACAAGGCAACAAGAGAAATAGTTGAGAGATAGACAAAGCTTTCATGTACATGACTGACTTACCTTGACATTTATTCTTTACATTAGTATCAACATTTAGCTCAATTTGTAGAGAAGAAGATATCGAAGATGGTTAGTCATTGAAAAAAGAAAGAGAGTCTTGGAACATATATTACTTATTAGATAAGCTTGGGGACATTAAAATCTAAAAGGAGCTTACCAGTCACATTTTTTTAGAACAAGAATTTTTTAACGGAGTCAGAACTCATGGAATTTGTGATATATAGATTTTAGATGTCTAAGGTGGATTCTATCCAAGCTTAGATATTTGTATTGTTTCGATCTATTGTTCGTATCCCATTTCTATTCTCTGATATCGCCATTATTAGCTTGGCAAGCTTGAGACTTCACAAGAAAGAAGAAGAGGCGGTGTTATCGATACAAGTTCTAGATGTTTCTTGTTAGGTTTAACTGCTTTCCTTTTATATTCTTTTTCTGTTTAAGGCTTGTTGTACCGGATCATTATTTAGGGCCTTGATTTATGCATTGAGTTTTTATTTAATAAATGAGCTTGCATGACCGCTTTTAATTTAAAAAAAATATAAAACAAAAAGGCATACACTAGTTCTTACTCTTCATACAATGCTGATTTTTCTATTTTATGAGTAAGTGTATTCAAATTTCTCTTTATGCTATGTTAGTAATTTGAGACTCTATTCCGCTTTTTCATGTTATTTCAATTATGTATGTTATCTCAGTGTCGTGTTATGTCATTTGGTTAGCTTGGGGCCACTCATTGCTCTAGGCACCATGTCACATCTAGGGGATAGTCTTGCGCCGTGACAATAGGAGGCCAAACTCTAAGTCACAGGGCTGTGTTCTAGTGGACGTTATTTTCCTTCTTGTCAGAAGTTTGGTAATAACCATCTGAAATAATGCATGGCTGGTACCGGTAGTTGCTTTGGATGTGGTAAGACTAGTCATAGATTGAAGGATTGCCCATCGGTTGCAAGCAAGGTAGAAATGATCATCAGCTGACTCAACCAAGTGCTCTAGTAGGTCGCTTGACTCAGCATGATACCCTATCTAGCTCTGGTGGCAAAAAGAGTCGGAATAAGTTTTATGCTCTTCAGACTCGATAGGATCAGGAGAACTCCACTGATGTGGTCAATGTATGTTACGAGTCTTTTAATTTAATATTTTTGCCTTGTTAGATTTAGCAGCCACACTTTCTTTTGTGACTCTTTATGTTTCTATGACATTTGAAGTCAGTCCCGAAATTCAATCAGAACTCTTCTCAGTCTCCACTCCTGTTGGTGAGTCAGTTTTAGCTAAACGAGTTTACAGAAATTGCCTGTAAGAACAGTCATATAAGATTACCTACACGATGTCATTCATATGCCTACCTACCATGCATTGCACAAATGATACTAAAAAACAGTAGACATGCACATATACATAAATTGGAAACATACAAACATCACCTACCCAAATTAAGCCTCTTGAAAATTCTAAATAGCCTGAGTTTTCCCCTTGCGAAGTGCCTCAACTTATTATTAGTTTAAAATAAGCAATACAAACAAAAATAATCACTAATGGCCTATTAATTTACCCAAATTATTAACAAATCCAGACCCCAACCAAAATGTGATCACCTTTCCTAACTTAAGGGTCTTTCCCACCTTGGAATCATGCCAAAACCTTCTCCCAATAACAACAACCTAGTTTCTAAGGCTTAAGAAACAATTTGCAAGATAAGGAGTCGAATTCTTACTTTTACCAATGAATTTCATGGGAAAACATATGCAGACTACCCAAAATCACCCCTCCCAATTTCAAGAACTCAAAATGCAGAAAATAGGGGTTTTGGGATGTTTTGTGCGTAAAATCCATATTTTATCTCTATAGCAACCCCTCTCTTGCTATAGCAACATCGTTATAGATGAAACTTATCACATGATAGTGGTCTAAGAGCTGCTATAGTGGGATAACACCTACTGAAGCGAGATCAACATCCACAAATAGGCCCTTTTTACTATTCAACTCCTTCCCTTGATGTCACAACATATACCTTGCACGCCAAGTTTACTTTAGGAGTTTTACTTACCCGAATTTAATTTTGAAAGTTCTTATGGAATCCTTAATGTCTTGTATACAAGTATACATTGGAAAAATTTCAATAAAGAGACCCCAATCCTTTTCGAATGGATCTAGACCCCACCAAGCCTAGTTTCTATCTAAGACTGGCCTAGAGAAGAATTTTTAAGTTACTACTAAAAAGTTTTCTGGGCCCAAATTATTTCCATATGGAGCTACTCATAACGATCAGGTTAGGTCGTTACAAACTAGAAATATGCTAGTTATGCCTCAATTGACTGTAGAACGAAAGTTATTAAATTTTAATTTCCAATGAACCAGTCATAGAATGGAAGGGTAGTACCTTAACGTCTATAGGTCAATTTATCTCGGGCCTTAAGGTCGTGAAATATAATTTAAAAGGGTTGTATCTATCATCTATTTTCGGTTAAGGATACCAGTTTTGAAACCTCAAATCCTTAGTCAGTTCCGCTAGTGAATGAATTTCTGAAGTGTTTCTCGATGATTTTCCAAAATAGACCTTATTTTAAATACCCAACGTATCTCTGTTCCTCTATATCGAATGGCTCCAGCTGAGCTTAAGGAATTAAAATATCGACTAAATGACCTTCGCAATAAAGGTTTTACCAGACCCAGTATTTCTCCATACGTTGATCCAGTTGTCTTTGTGCGTAAGAAAAATGGTTCTTTCAAAATATCTATTGATTATCGTCATCTGAACGAGGTTACAATTAAGAATAAGTATTACATCCCAAGGGCTAAGGACTTGTTCGACCAATGGGTGCTAGCTTTTTTTCATACATAGACCTCATATCAGGCCATCATCAGCTCAGAGTTAGAGAATGTGACATTCTGAATATAGCTTTCAGGACTCGGTATGGTCACTATGAATTTTTGGTTGTCTTTTGGACTAAAAATTGCTGCTACAACTTTAATGGATTTGTTGAAATAGTGTTAAAATATTATTTTTAGATATGTTTGTCATTATTTTCATAGATGACATTTTGATCCATTCTTGGAGTAAGGATAAACTTACAAATCATTTGATGATTATCTTTGAGATTCTTAAGAACCATCAATTGTTGTGTAAATCAGTAATTTTGAGTTCTGGTTAAGGTTTGTAGCGTTCCTTGACCATATAGTATCAGGCAAGGGTATTAAGGTTTATCCTAAGAAGACTGAGGCAATTAAGAACTACGCTAGACCTTTTTCTCCCTCAGATATTAGGAGTTTCTTGGGTTTAGCTAGTTACTATAAAATGTTTGTTGAAGGATTTTGTTCCATCGCTTTGACTAAATTGACTAACCAAAAAGTGAAATTTCAGTGGTCCAAAGCTTGTGAGAAAAGTTTTCAAGAGTTGAAGACCCAACCTTCTTCAGTCCTGGTTTTGACTCTATCGAAAGGTTGAAATGGTTTTGTAGTGTATTATGATGCCTCTAGGATTGGCCTAGATTGTTTATTGATGTAACATGATAAGTTCATTGCCTATTACTCTAGGCAACTTAAGGTCCATGAGAATAATTACCCAACTCACGATTTAGAGTTGGCGGTGGTGGTGATTTCCTTTAATATTTATGGGCACTACCTTTATGGTGTTCATATGGATGTGTTCACCGATCAGAATAGTCTTCTATATTTGTTCAAATAGAATGACTTGAATCTTCACCAAGGTGATGACTTGAATCATTAAAGGATTATGACATGAGTGTCCTTTACCATCCGGGAAAAGCAAATGTAGTTGCATATGATTTTAGTAGATTGTAAGTGTTGCTCACATGAGGATGAGAAAAAAAGAGTTAGTTGGTGATGTTGACAGACTTGTCATTTAGTTTATTCAGAACATGTTGGAGTTATTTTTCAGAATGGATCAAAATCATCTCTTATGTCGTAGGTTTAGCTAAAACAGGATAATGATTCAAACTTTAGTTGAATTGAAGAAAGTGGCTCTCAAAAAAACTATTGAGGTTTTCTCTCAAGGGACTGATGGAATTCTTCATTTTCATGGTCGGATATGTGTTCCAAATGTTAATGAGTTAAGAAAACATATACTATCGAAAGCTCACATTTCTTGATATTCTATTCACCCGAGAGCCACTAAAATATCTCATGATCTACAGAACGTCTATTGATGGAATGAGATGAAAAAGGATATCTTGAAATTTATGGCTAAGTGTCCAAATTACCAACAAGTTAAGGTCAAGAGTCAGCAACCAGTTGGTATGACTCAGGATAGCAGTGTTCCTACTTGGTAGTGGGAAGGTTTGAATATTAACTCCACCATAGGTCTACCTTATACACGTCGTCACCATGACCTTATTTGGGTAGTTGTACATATAATGACTAAGTAGGGCATTTCCTTCAAGTTAAGACTTCCTATTCAGTCGAGGATTATGCTAGACTTTACATTCACGCGTTGGGTAAGTTGCACAATGTTCCACTGTCTATTATTTCAAATATGGGTACTTATTTCACTTCTCATATTTCTAGATCGTTTCAGAAGGGTTTGGTACTCAAGTTAAGATAACCAAAGCTTTTCACCTGCAGACAAATGGTCAGACTGGCCAACTATTTAGACTTTAGAGGATATATTAAGAGCTTGTGCGATTGACTTTAAAGGTATGGGACGCTCATTTGCCTTGGATTGACTTTGCTTATAATAATAGTTATCACTCTAATATTAATATAGCTCCATTTGAGGCTCTCTATGGTAGGAGGTATAGGTCTCTAATTTTTTGGTTTGAAGTTGGTGAAATGTCTTTGATAGGGTCCAAGTCAATTCATGAGGCCATGGAGAAAGGTTGACTTATCAGAGATACATTGAGAATGGCGAAGAGTAGACAAAAATATTATGCATATGTGAGGAAGAGAGAACTTGAATTTATTTTTGATTATTGGGTTTATCTGAAAATTTCAACCATGAAGGGGGTGATAAGGTTTGATAAGAAAGGGAAGCTCAGTCCCTGATATAAACACCCATATCATATTTTAAGGTGTTATAGTAATGTTGTTTATGAGTTGGATTTGCCTTCGGATTTAACATTAGTGCATCCGGTGTTTCATGTGTCCTTGTTGAAGAAATGCATTGGTGATCTAACCTCAATTGTGCCTTTAGAAAGTGTCAGTGTGAAGGAAAGTCTCTCTTACAAAAAGGTCCCAGTTGAGATTCTTGATTATTAGGTTCATAAGTTAACGAATAAATAAGTCGCTTCAATGAAAGTCATTTGGAGGAATCAATTAGTTGAGGGTGCTTCTTGGGAAACCGAAGCTGATATAATGTCCAAGTACCCCCACCTCTTCCCTTCTAGTTTAGTTTCACCGTGAGGTAATAGTTCCTTCTTAGTACTCTTTTAGATTCATGTGTTTCAGCTATTCCCATGTTTTGGTATGCATGCATATTCATGAAATCAATTTTTAACTTCATGTTTTAGTTTTATTCAATCACTCCTCCAGTTTTATGTTTTTAGCTTTGAGTATTGGGTTGCGGATTTCTCTCTACTCTTTTCATCCTAGTAAGACCTCATTTGAGGACGAATGTTCCCAAGGAGATATTTCTAATACCACAGAAGCCTCTCAGTACATATAATGAATTTGATAATAGAAAAATCTAAAGTCTAAAGAATTTTTGGGTTTTGCAAACACTGTTTATATAGCGTAAATGGTATTACGCCTTATGGAAAGGAGTTTGTAGTTGATATTTAAGATTTTAGGAAAATTAGGGTCATTGTTTACGAGAGGGTTTATAAAGAGTAATTGGTACTAAGGGTCATAGAACCAACTCATGGAATAACTTTTGAATCTTGGAAATTTAACTTGAACAAGACAAAGGAAATGTTACACTCCACTGTAACACCTCAGATATGAAAAGAATGGAGAAATTGAATTTTTTGGGTTGTAGGTGAGACCTACGACTCCCACCTATGATTGGTAGAAGAATTTACGAACCGTAGGTGGCGTCCGTAGGTGACAAGGGGAAATTAAGTAAAATGTTTGGGAAATTTTTATAGACCTGCGGTGGCCATGTATGGTTTGTAGGTAGACCTACTAACCGTACATGGGCCCCATCATTTGAAGGCCCAAAAAAAGTTTCTGAATCCACCTACAATCAACCAGGACGGTCCATAGTAGGACCTAAGAAACGTGGGTCTTAACCATAGGTGAGGCTCGATAGTTTTATTTTAAAGGGATTTTGGGTCTTTCCTAATTATTCTAACCCAATACTATGTAATTTTACCTTCTATCTTAGACCCAATATAAACTTTTTTACCCCCAAATTTCCCAATTTAATAAAATCTCAAAAGTTGATCAAGTTCTTCTCTAATATTTCTCTCTCTAAAGCTTGAACAAGTCTAGGGTTTCAAGATCAAGTCTCCAATTCACCATTGATTGTGGGTTATTGGAATCAAGGTATGATATTATTCACCTATGGATTCCTTTCCTCCATAGGTTCCTAAATTCTTCAATTTTACAAGTTAGAATCTCTAATTCAAGTGAGGATTTTATTCAATCTCATGGGTTCTTTTCAATTATGATCTAATTGATTTTTCTATGCCTTTTTATACATGAATTGACATAATTACATGTTTTTAAGTTGAATTCACTTGAACCCATGCATGATACATGATTTCTAGATTTTGATCATATGATGAAGTTTTTGAACTATGAAAGATGAATTTATGAAGATATGCATGATTATTTATAAAGTTGATGAAAATGATTTATGGTTGCTTTAAGAGTAAAGCATCAGTATTGTTGTTGTTGTGAAATGATTTCTCACATACTACTCATAACATGATTGTGAAAGGATTTTCTCATATAAATGATTCATAAGGTTGAAAGGTTTTCTCACCTAAGTTGAATCAAGATTAAGGAGCTATTCTAATGAATTCTTGCTTGGATTGGCTACTTGATGTGCCCTTCCAAGTATAATAAGATAAGTTAAGACCAACGACTATTCCATGGGATTTATGCTTAGCACATAGATGATATTGAGATGGAAACTCTCTCGTAGTTGAGACCGGGTTTCTAGTAGCAATCTGTTTATCCCATAACTATGTGCAACCATAGGATGATTATCTTAGACAGACCTTAGCTAGTGGATCCACCAAAGCTAGAAGTTTATGGTTCTTACCTTGGCAAGTAAGGACATCTCTTTTTGGTGTGGGATAGACACTAGATCCATGTTATAGCTCACATGGTCGATGTCGTTTAAAAGTAAATCTTCCACAATAATGAACTAAGGTTACTTTCTAAAAGTATCTCAAAGGTATTTTAAAGATGTTTAGCTTGCATTGTCCATGGTTTCGATTTATCTTTTCTAACATGTTATTTTATGATTTAGCTTGGTCATTGCATGTCATATAAAGTCCATTTTAGCATGATTTCATAACTCTTATGCATTTCTATCATACTTGGTACATTCCATGTACTAACACATACTTTTTCCTACATTGTTTCACTTATGTAGGCTCTGACGCTCCTACCTCCCATACTCGTGGTTAGTGATCTCATATAGATATTAAAGATTGGTGAGTCCTTGTGTTTCGAGGACTGAGACTCTTTTATTGTTTTCATGTATTTTCTTTTCATATATTGTATGTGATGTATGACTTACGTTCCAATAACTCCTTTGATGTAATAGATGACTTTGAGACTTATGTTAGACTTCCGCTACTTTTTGTTAAACTCTTTGATTTGAAATGCTACTTCTAAAACTCTTTGTTCTATTATCTTGTATTATGTATGCTAAGTGTCTTGTATAGGGTCTTTCGGGGTCCTATACGCCATGTTATGACTAGGGTATACTTTGGGTCATGACACACACACTTTAAGTTTTAAGTTGTAGTTGCAAGTTTATGTGTTATGGCTGCGTAAATGAGCATTTAGTTCTTCGAATTTAGTAAGAAATCAGCTCGAAATGATTTGTATATTTTCTTGGAGGTTGTATGGTATTAAACCATGGGAAAAAAGAAGAGAAGCCAGCCAAATAGGCAGTCCCATAGGCTACTTAACTCCATTAGGGAGAATCTCATCTTTTCTTTTTTCCTTAACCCCAAACAATTAAAAACCCTTCATTTCAATCTGAATTCATACGCTATTTCATCATTCAACATTACTCTCTTCTTCTTCTCCAAAACTGACGCAAAAAAATCCAAGAGACGGCTCAAAGACTCAAGCCTAATATTCCCTCACTTTCGATCACTAGTTCTCTAAACGTTTGAGGTATGTAGAACTACTTTTCTCAGCTATTTCTTCAAGTTTTATCACCCTCAAATTTGAATCACTCTCAAGAGGTCTAGGGTTGAAGGAATTCCCCGTCTTTATCAATTAATAGTGTTCTTTGTCACAAGTTGCTAGAAATCTGGAAACGACTTACTAGTTCATGAATATTTGATAAGTGTTGTGAATTACATAATTCTGTACATTCTGCCAGATTTGTGATTACTTTACAATAAGAAATTTATAGAGTCGATAAAGTTTGTACATCATCTATTAAAGTTTTTAACACTTGCTTTAGTAAAAAGGAATTTCTCCCTCATCGGTGGTGGAAAGAAAAATAGAAGAGTTTAAATAGAGAAACACTTCTATTAATTGTTAAAAGGCTTGGAAAGAGGGACCCCCCTTGCGCCATCGTCGTCGCTCGCTCGCTCGGCTCGGCTTCAGCTTCGATTTCGGCTTTGGAAGATGATTGATCGAGAGATTATTTTTTTGGATAAAGGTTTGTTTTAATTATTTATTTAATTAATTAATTAAATAAAATTAAATGGCCAAAATGTTTCAATTAATTAGTTAATTAACAGAACCGTTCCGACCCTACTCGAATCCACGTGACCCATTTTATTTAAATTACTTTCCCATTTTATTTGAATTTCCCGCCGTTGGAGATGACTGTTTTGAAAGGTTGCAACTTTCAGGAGCAGACATGACCATTTGAAAGGTTGCAAACTTTCTGAAATGGTCGTGTGGTTTCTGAAAAGTTGCAACCTTTCGGAACCAGTTCCTCTTGGCTATAAATACCAGTTATTCTTCTGACTTTTTACTTACGAAAATTTTTGATTTCTTCTTCTTCTTCTGCACAAACATTTTTCGTGTACTTTACTACCGTTGAGTGGCTCACTAACACAAGCGTTTTGGGTATCAATACACTAGTGATTGAGATCATTCTATCCTGAGAGGACATATTCCAAATCAAACCTCGGATACTAGAGGGAAATAATTTCCTTAAGTGGACACTGTGCATTCAGTGGGCTTGATCTACTTCCACTTCTGATTTTACAGATTCTGGTATGTTTTACAGATTTTAGTTTTGTGAATTAATTTATGTTCTTCTATTTTTTCACCGGTTCATTAAACTTTGGTAATTTCATGTTTCTGCAAAGTTTGTTTAAACCAGTGGTACTGTTTTAGACACAGATTGGGCAACAATCTTAAGGAATTTTTTTTAATCTGTGTTTCTAGTGGAGAAAAAAACCTTTGTGGTTTTATACTCCTGTTAAGTTTGCATTTTAAGTTATTGCTTACTGAGTCATTCGTATCAATTTCTATTTTTTACAGATTCTGATTCTGAAATGCCAAATGATAATGTTACGGTGACTGTTGCTGCACCAACCCAAACTGTTGTACCACCAACAGAGAAACGAGAAAAATTCTCTGGTGTGACTTTCAAAGGATGGCAACAACGGGTATTTTTCTGGCTTACCACTCTTGGTCTGTAGAAATTTACCAATGAAGTAACTTTGGTGCCTGCTTCTGAAATGCCAGACAGAAAAAATCATGATTATTGAAGCATGGAAACAGGCAGACTTCCTATGTAAGGGCTACATTTTGAATGCTTTAGAGAATGACTTATATAATGTCTATAGTGCAATGAAAACTTCGAAAGAATTGTGGGATGCACTTGAGAAGAAATATAAGACAGAAGATGCATGCTTGCAAAAATTTGTGGTCGCAAAGTTTTTAGACTATAAAATGTCAGCTAGTAAAATTGTTGGATCACAAGTGTAGGAATTTCAACTTATTTTCCATGATCTAATTGCTGAGGATATGGTAGTAAATGAAGCTTTTCAAGTGGCTGCAATGATCGAGTAGTTACCTCCTTCATGGAACGACTTCAAGAATTATCTAAAGCACAAACGTAAGGAAATGATGCTTGAAGATCTTGTGATTCGGCTCAAGATTGAGGAAGATAACAAAATCGCCGAAAAGAAGTCTCGTAAGAGTTCGACAATAATTGGAGTTAATATTGTTGAAGAAGCTCCTACCAAAGGCAAGAAGAGAAAGAAGTCCAACAGACAGAAGTCTGTTACAACTGTGATAAGGCTGGTCATAAGTCTTTTGACTGTCGTGCTCCAAGAAAGGACAAAGACAAAGGCAAAAGTCAAGCAAACATCGTGGAAGAATGGAAGATGCAGATGACCTCTGTGCAATGAACTCGGAGTGCAACTTAGTTGGAAATCCCAAGGAGTGGTTTCTCAACTCAGGTGCCACTCGACATATTTGCTCTACTAAAGAAGTCTTTGCAACGTACACTCTTGCTGAGTTCGATGAAGATCACCGGGAACATAACAACAACAATGATTGCAAGAACTGGGAAAGTAATGTTGAAAATGACATCCGACAAGGTGTTGACTTTGAACAATGTTTTGCATGTTCCTACTATTAGGAAGAATTTAGTTTCTGCTGCACTGCTCGTTAAGAACGGGTTTAAGTGTGTCCTAGTTAGTGACAAAGTTGTAATAAGTAATAATGAATGTTGTTAGGAAAGGGCTACCTCACTGAGGGCCTCATCAAACTGAATGTAATGGTTATTGACAGTATTAATAAGAATTCTGCTTCTGTTTACTTATTGGAGTCAAATGATTTATGGCATGTCCATTTGAGACATGTAAATTACAAAGCCTTGCGAAAATTAATTACTTTAGAAGTATTGCTTGATTTCAAATGCGATAAATCGAAATGAAAAATTTGTATGGAAAGAAAGTTTGTTTAACATCCTTACAAGTCTGTTGACAAGAATTCAAATCCTTTAGACTTAATCACAAAGACATATGCGATATGAAGTCGACACCATCTCATGATGGGAAAAAGTATTTTATAACTTTTATTGTTGATTGCACTCGATTTTGTTATGTATATTTGCTTAATAGTAAGGATGAAACAATTGATGCATTTAAGCAATACAAAAATGAAGTGGAGAATCAATTGAATCTAAAGATAAAAATGATTCGGAGTGATAGAGGTGGAGAATACGAATGTCCTTTTGCAGAGATATGTTTGGAATATGGTATTATTCATCAAACTATTGCACCCTATACAACACAGTCAAATGGTTTGGCAGAACGGGAGAATAGAGCATTAAAGGAAATGATGAATGCTTTGATAATCAGTTCTAGTTCACCGCGAAACTTGTGGGGGTAAGTCATCCTTACGGCTAATAAGATACTCAATAGGGTACCTCGAAGCAAAACGCAATCGATTCCATATGAGTTATGGAAAAGAAGGAAACCCAACTTGAAATATTTCAAAGTGTGGGGGTGGCTAGCCAAGGTAGAGGTTCCTTTACCCAAGAGGGTGAAAATTGGACCAAAAACAGTGGATTGAGTATTTATTGGATATACTGTGAACAGTAAGGCCTGTCGGTTTTTGGTTCACAAATTTGATAATCCTGAAATTCATGTGAATACAGTAATTGAGTCAGATAACGCTGAGTTCTTTGAACACATTTATCCGTATAAAACTGAATGTGAGTCAACAAATGAAAGACCTAAACGACCACGGGAAGAAATAACGGAAAATACACTACCTAATGAGGATCCTAGGCGTAGTAATCGCCAATGGAAATCCAGTTCTTTCGGACCAGATTTTGTGGCATTCTTGCTTGAAAATGAGCCTCCAACATTTAAAGCAATTATGTCTTTATCTGAGTCAATCTACTGGAAAGAAGCAGTCAATAGTGAAATCGAATCAATTTTAAGTAATCATACTTGGGAATTGGTTGATCTTCCTCCAGGAAATAAACCTTTAGGATCAAAGTGGATCTTTAAAAGGAAAATGAAAGTCGATGGGACTATTGACAAAAATATAAGGCTAGGCTTGTAGTCAAAGGATACAGACAAAAGGAAGGTCTGGACTACTTTGATACATACTCTCTCCAGTAACAAGGATAACAACAATTAGGATGTTAATAGCACTAGCGGCAGTGCATGATCTTAAAATCTATCAGATGGATGTAAAGACAACCTTCTTAAATGGAGAGCGGGAGGAAGAAATTTACATGGAACAACCTGAAGGGTTTGTGGTTCCTGGTAAAGAAGAGAAAGTGTACAGACTTGTGAAGTCGCTTTATGGGCTGAAGCAAGCACCCGAATAATGGCATGCTAATTTTGACCAAACAATGTTGGCAAATTGATTCAAGATTAACGAATGTGATAAGTGTGCTTACATTAAAAACGTTTCGAATCATGAAGTCATTGTTTGTCTATATGTTGATGACATGTTAATAATGAGTAAATATATTGACGATATCAATGTTACTAAGCGCATGCTGTCCAGCAAGTTCGATATGAAGGACTTAGGAGTTCCTGATTTGATCTTAAGGATCAGGATTCTCAAAACTCCTCAGGGACTAGCATTATCTCAATCTCATTATATTGAAAGAGTATTGGATAAGTTCAAGTACTTGAATTTCAATGTTGTCAAAACTCCAATTGATTTAGGCTTTACATTTCAAAAGAATGTAGGTGAATGTGACTCTTAATTGGAATATGCGAAAGTGTTGGGAAGTTTGATGTATATTATGAATTGTACGTGACCAAATATAACATGTGCTATTAGCAAACTGAGTCATTTCACTAGTAATTCGAATAAAACTCACTGGATGGCAATGAAACGTGTGTTGGGGTATCTGAAACATACACAACACTATGCTTTGCATTATAATAAATATCCTGCCGTGATTGAAGGATATAGTCATGCAAATTGGATCACCGAGTCAAATGAAGTAAAATCCACAAGTGGTTATGTGTTTACACTTGGTGGATAAGCAGTCTCTTGGAAATCGTCCAAATAGACATGTATCGCTCGCTCCACAATGAAATATGAATTTATTGCTTTAGATAAGGCTGGTGAAGAAGCTGAATGGCTCCGGAATTTATTAGAGGATATTCCATTCTAGCCCAAACCTGTGGTTTGCATACATTGTGATAGTCAAGAAGCAATAGGTAGGGCAGGGAGTGTCATGTACAACAGGAAGTCTTGTCATATACGACAGAGACAAAACACCGTAAGACAATTGCTCTATAGTGGAATTATCACAATTAACTATGTGAAGTCAAGCGATAATGTGTCAAATCCACTAACGAAAGGCCTAGTGAGAGAGGCAGTTGAACGATCATCTAAGGGAATGGGTTTACGGCTTAGGACAAGTCGGCATGTCGGTAACTCTATCTAACAGGCTAGAGATCCCAAGAACTAGATTCAAGGAGAAAAACAAAGTTGTGACTGACGGTTCGACATTATCAATCAACTCAATCCATTCTCATGATGAAGACAATGTTCAGGAACAAGGTTAAGACTTTAAGGCTTGTTAATGAGTTAATAAAGCTTAAAGTTTTTAATGATTTGCTAAGTTTGGCAGATTTGACCAAATAATGTATCTACGAGATGACACGATTAGAAATCACCTATGTGAGTGTGAAGTGTAAGCTGCTTCAAAGAGAATTTTACGTCAAAAGCCTATTCTCTATACACTCATGAAACCGGGAGGTGTTCATGGTTGAAACGAACACAACCGTAAGAACCATAAACGATAAAGGGTTAATTGTGTGACATATGGTTGTCTAGGTATACACCAAAGCTCGACGGTTCAAAGATATCACATCTACCGATTGATCGAGTATATCCTACATATGTTCACTACGGAAAGTCCAAGGGGAAACCTACTTATCTAGATGCAATTGATCCTTGATTGTAAAGTACACACTCGTCCGTGCATTCCTTATGTTATAACCATTCCCCATCCATTCCCCATTCATGTGGGGGATTATTGGGTATATAGAAAGAGTTAATGGGAAATGGAGGGAAGATGAAAAGATAGGAACTTGAAAAATTGGGAACTTAAAAGTCCTCTTATGCTTTAGTAAAAAGGCATTTCTCCCTCATCGGAGGTGGAAAGAAAAATAGAAGAGTTTAAATATAGAAACACTTCTATTAATTGTTAAAAGGGTTGGAAAGAGGGAACCCCCTCGCGCCGTCGTCGTCGCTCGCTCGGCTCGGCTTCGGCTTCGGCTTCGACTTTGGAAAATGATAGATCGAGAAATTATTTTTTGGACAAAGTTTTGTTTTAATTAATTATTTATTTAATTAATTAAATAGAACTAAATGGCCAAAACGTTTCAATTAATTAGTTAATTAACCGAAACGTTCTGACCCGACTCGGATCCGTGTGACCCATTTTATTTAAATTACTTTCCCATTTTATTTGAATTTCCCACCGTTGGAGATGACTGTTCTGAAAGGTTGCAACTTTCAGGAACAACCATGACTGTTTGAAAGGTTGCAAACTTTCTGAAATGGTCGTGTGGTTTCTGTAAGGTTGCAACCTTTTGGAAACAGTTCCTTTTGGCTATAAATACCAGTTATTCTTCTGACTTTTTACTTACAAAAATTTCTGATTTCTTCTTCTTCTGCACAAAATTTTTTTGTGTACTTTACTGTCGTTGAGTGGCTCGTTGACACTAGTGTTTTGGGTATCATTACACTGGTGATTGAGATCATTCTATCCTGGGAGGACATATTCCAAATCAAACCTCGGATACTAGAGGGGAATAATTTCCTTAAGGGGACACTGTGCATTCAGTGGGCTTGATCTTCTTCCTGTTTTGATTTTACAGATTCTGGTATGTTTTACAGATTTTAGTTTTG
>JAJOOR010005551.1:0-68306 GCA_036250505.1 Solanum acaule | reverse complement strand
CTAATCCTTGGAAATTCGTGGATCTTTCCTTCGAATCTCCCATATCTTTAGTTAGTTTTGTTGTTTCTTTTCTTGTGCTTCCGCATTCTAATATTCAATTCTCTATTTGTGATCTCCTTTAACCTTGTTGTTATCACTTTTGACCCTTAGGCTCGCCAAGGGCACTAGGCGACTCGCCAAGTGCACCCTTGGCTCGCCATGTGCACCTTTGGCTCGCCCAATTTTCAAGTGAGCTCATTAAAGGGACAATTCATTAGGCGATGAAGGGGGGCCAATGGGCGACTCGCCAACCAGCATGGTGAGCTACAACTTAGCTCGCCCTTTGCTCCAGAACCTAGGCTTATGGGACAGCCCATTAGTATATCACAAGGGCGACTCACCCAACCCTTTGGGCGATCAAGCATCCCCGTCGCCTAAAGGTCCCTCAATGAACATGGTTTATTTCACTCTATCTTTCTCGCCTAGGCCCTTACTTGCACCCAAGGCTTCCTCCTTTCTCAATTAAGTTCTAAAACAGCCTAGACATCAACTTAAGATCACACTAGTCCACACGATGAGGCTCTAGTTCAACCTATGATTTTGCGAGTCATTACATGGGTGAGGTAGTAAGCTTCAAAAGATGCCCAAGAAAGTCTCCCCTTCACGAGCCACTTCATGGCTTGTGGTGAAGACCACAGACTGTGGGAAGGCTCGTGGGGTTGCCTTCACCTCATTGGAGGATTGTCAAGTTTGGGAGGATACTGGTCAAGGGACCACCGGCACCACCACGAGCCGTGGTGCCCTTGACGGGTCATGAACAAGGGCGTGGTGCCTGGGAAGGGGCTGCCTAGTTAGAGGTTCTTTGGTAAATTCCTAATTAGGTAGTTATTGAATAGGGTCGATTTTTATTGTTTTAATACACCTATATAAACCCTTTTAAGTCATTAACCACCCAAGTTACTTCATTATTCCCAAAAACCCAAAATCAAAACCCAAAAGAGTTCATCTTCTCCAAAATTTCTCTCTCTAGAACTCCAAAGAAGAAGAAGAAGGGTGAATCTAGGGTTGATGAATCAAGCCTTTTTTTCTAAAATTCGTGGGAAAACTTCATTAAGGTATGGTAGTTCTTCATCTATGGGTATCTTTCACCCATAGAGCCTCTCCAAAAACCCCAATTTCAAAACTAGAAAAAACCCAAAAGTTAGGGTTTGACTTCAATCTCATGGATTTCTTTCAAATTCATTTTTAATGATTCAATTATGTTTTTATGGATATATTTACGATTTATATGATTTTAAGTCGAATTCCTCAAGAATCCATGAATTACCCTATTTTCCCAAATTGGATCTTAAAGTGTGGGAATTCTTTGATACTAGTTGAATGTTGTAGAATTATGAATGTTATGAATTGATTTCTTGAATCATGTTATTATCCATTCCTAATGTAGTAATTATAGGTGTGTTGATTGAATGTGATTTATGGTCCTTGAAATGAAAAATATGAGAATTATGTATGACCATAATACTTATATACATGCTTATGAATACTTGAGAATAATGTGATCATCACTATGAGGAATTGTAGTGTTGTTGAAAGGCTATTCTCTCTCTCTCTCACACACACACTTATGAATGAAGTATGAATGAAGTTTATATGATTATGATAATGAAGATGTGTTGATTGAAAGACTATTTTCAATTATACACTTATGAATGATGATGACATGTTATGAAAGGTTTTCTCACAATATGGGGATTCTTAGGTTGAAAGGCTATTCTCACCTATTGAATCTAAGAGCTATCTTATGAATGATGTTGGGATGAGATGGGTGCCCTCACGTGAGTTGAGGCGGGGTATGTAGTAGCAATCTCTTTATCTCATTTTAATGAACTCAAGTAATGAAATGTTAAGTACTCCATGGGGAATAATGCTAAGCACCGAGTGGATATTGATATGAGATGGAAGCCCTCACGTGAATTGAGGTGGGGTTTCTAGTAGCAATATCTTGAGATGGATGCCCTCACGTAGGTTGAGATAGGGCAATCTCCTTGTCCCATAACTATGTGCCCTCATAGGTCTTTAGCTAGTGGATCCACCTAAGCTAAATGTTAATGGTTCTACCATAGGCAAGTAGGACACCCCTTTTCGGTGTGGGAGACACAGGATTCCATGATTTGCTTGCATGGTCTATGTCAGTTAAGGCTTACCCCAACAATGAATGATTATGAACTATGGCTTATCAAGAATGCACTACTTAGTGGTGGGTGGGGGGTATGGGACTTCATCCATGCATTGCACAAGTAGGCATTGCGAGTAGTTATGGTGTGTTACTCTTATGTTATGAAGGTTTATGAAATGAAGTATGCTTAATGTAGATTGTTGCTATGAGTTGCTTTCCTTGATATGACTTAGTAAATGTGAAGGTTTCCTTGTCTATGAGTATGAACTAAAAATGATATCAAAAAATGGTAAGTATGAATGATTATGGTGGCCTAAAAGTGGTACTTAGTATAGGTGGGGGTATGGAACTTCATCTATACATTGCATAAGTATAACTTAGGTTTACTTATGAGATGGTTCTATTATGCTATGATGATCTATATGTTGAATATGCTTGTGACTTATGCTTTTACACTATTTTTCATGAGTGATTCTCAAACTTGGTAAAGTGCATGCATTTAACTAAAATGTGCCTTTTAGCATGATTTCAAGGTCTTTATGCATGACTATCATACTTAGTGCATTTTTGTACTAACCCATATTTTCTACATATTTCACAAAGTGTAGGTTCTGGTTCTTAAGGTGATCTTCTATTAGTTCAAGCTTCGATCAACTATTCTCCTAGATTGTGGTGAGTCCTCAAGATTCGAGGACATATGACTCATTAATAGTTTCATTCTAGTATTTCATTTTCAGATTTATGTTGAAACGACTTAGACCCTATTTTTGATTCACGGATTGTATTAGATGGATAAATTGAGACAAGTTAGACATCCACTTGCATTTATAAAAGACTTCAATTGTATGGATAAAGTTTTAAAATGTCACGTCCCGAGCTACCCCCGAGATGCGGACACGGGAACTAGGATCATAAGTGATCCCAAGCTAACCCTGCTGGCATGCCATGAGCATACTAAGGATAATAATAACTGATGTGGAAGCTAAATCATAAATAAAACTAAAAATATGGGGAATACCCATATACTAAAACTGAATATATAATATCACAATTTAATACAAAAGAAAGACCAAACTCAATAACTAAGCTGAATCTAACTATGTCTTAAAATAGCCTCTAACTGACTAGAAATGCTGGGACATGCCCCAGCTAAGTCTAGCAAAACTGAAACTAAAGGACTAAAATACTGAAAAGATAACATGACTATTGTCCTCGAAGAATAAGGAATCACCGATGATACTGTTGAACTGGAGATTGGGAACCAATCTAAGCATGATTTGACTACTGGGGACCTGAACCTACATCATGAGAAGATGTAGCGCAATATATGCGTCAGTACTTGAAAGGTACTGAGCATGCATGATAGAATAAAGCTGAAATACACACATAACTAAACGAGCAATAAAGCAAATGCATAATCTTAACATGATATAGATACTGAATACTGAGCTAACTGAATGAAATGACCAATTTATAACATACTGAGACTGAGTACTGACTGTACTAAAAATGGTCAATGTAATAGAGTTTGACTGAGCTGTGGGAGCTACTAATAACCGATAATAAAACCACATGAGCTAAATGTGGAGTCCGATGTATACGCCTTATTGAGAGGACCCAATACACCCGACCAAAGGTGTAGAGGCATGCTGGCGTGATCACTAAAATGATGCCCGCAAAGGGGACTTACAACCTACATCGCTAGTAGTTCTGGGACTGTTTGGGTACGCTGAACCCTAGTCTAACTCAGTATTATACTGCTCCCAATGGATTAAATGATTAACACATTATGATTGAATTACTATGATATACTGGATAGCTCAAAACGACATGCAAACTGAGAATGTGCATAAATAATTGATAATGACACATTTCAAACTGAGGCATGTATATCTAAAATAACTGAAATATTTGGCCTAGCATGTGTATTTCAAAAACTAAAGAACTACATAGCTAGGGTTCTGAAATTCATGCAATAGACTGAATATTAACATACAAATCTTATTTGGATCATTCTAACAGCTAAGAACCCAATAATGCTAACATTCAAGAAACTCTAGGTCTAGTCATAATAAGGGAATCGAGAAACTGACTGAAAACTAGGGACCTAATGGGTGAAAGGAACCCAGTAGTGAAATTCCACATACCTGGTGACGAATTCCATGGTGAAATCTTTCGATTTTGGGGTTGGAACTGGAGGAAACTTGCTGCGTTCTTGAACTTAGGGTTGGTCGCCTCTTTCTCTCCTTTCGCTTCTAATTTTCTAAGTTATGATTAAAGATCTGACTTGGGTAAGTTCTAGTTAAGTTTCTACGCTTAAACTGAATAAAACCATGAAATTTAGGGTTAAAACGATGTAGTTTAGGTGTCCAACAAATAAGGAAAAGACCGAAATAACCTTGACTTAAACTACACACGGGCTAACCACGGCCACCTTCACGGACCATGAAAGGGACCACGGACCGTGAAGTCGGTCGTGGTCTGGACTCGGTGACTACTAGCTGAGGGTCTAAGTCCACGAGCCCTACCACAGCCTGTGTGAAGGACCACGGACAGTGAAAGTGTTTGTGGTCTCCACTTGGTCTGTTGTCTGGAGGGATTGGCTAAGGGGCTTATTAGTAAGGCTCCATGGACTCCCCCATGGGCCCTGTGAGGGACCACGGACCGTGAATGTCCTCGTGGTCCTCACTTAGGCGTGGGGGTCTAAGGGGCTGGCTAGGAAGGGTTACTGCCTCAAATCTACAGGCGCCAACACGGCCCGTCATCAAGACCAAGAACCGTGAATGTGCTCGTGGTCTGATGTCTATGCCTGGTGAGTTCCAAGTCATGACCATAGGCAGATCTACAGACTGTGGACCCTATCACGGTCCGTGAACCTTGTCGTGGTGCACTACTTCAGGTATATTTCTGTAATTTTTTTCTGGATCTGGTTTTCGAGGTGTTACAATATCTCCCCCTTGGGATCATTCGTCCTCGAATGAAGACTAAACTAGCTTAAATGAAGGGAATGAACTGCAACCCTACCACTAAACACTAAAGGCTGATATCTGACTTAATTGAGTTCCAAAAACATGTAAATCACTGAAAATGCAAGTACAGACTGAAGGAACATGATACTAAGACTGATTTCACACATGAATGAAAAACTAAAGAGGAACTATTACCTCAATCTGGAATGGATTCGGAAGGAAAGAGGTGAGGATACTTGGCTTACATTGCTGCTTCTGCTTCCCAAGTAGCTCCCTCTATGGACTGACTCCTCCACCAAACCTTGACTGAAGCGACTTCCTTGTTTCTCAATCTTCTAACCTGATGATCAAGAATCTTAACTGCTACATCCTCATAAGAAAGACTATCTTTTACAGCCACACTCTCTAATGGTACTGCGGATGCTGGATCACCCACACACTTCTTCAATAGTGAAATGTGAAAGACTGGATGCACTGCTTCTAAATCTGCTGAGAACTCTAGCTCATAAGCCACTTTACCAATCCTTTTCATGATACGGTAAGGGCCGACGTATCTGGGACTGAGCTTCCCTTTCTTGCCAATCTCATTACCCCTTCATAGGTGACACTTTTAGGAAAACCCAATAATCAACTTGGAAATCTAGTTCCCTTCTCCTTAAAATTGCATAAGACTTCTGGCGACTCTGGGCTGTCTTAAGTCTATCTCTAATGAGTTGCACTTTCTCCATAGCATAAAGGACTGAATCTAGCCCTATCAAGGCTACTTCACCTACTTCAAACCAACCAATAGGAGATCTACATCTATGCCCATACAATGCCTCATAAGGGGCCATCTGAATGCTAGACTGGTAACTATTATTGTAGGCGAACTCAATAAGAGGAAGGTGATCATCCCAACTACCCTTGAAATCGATCACACAAGCTCTCAACATGTCCTCTAAGGTCTGAATGGTATGCTCTACCTGACCATCCATCTGTGGATGAAATGTTGTGCTAAGGTTAACCTGAGTATCAAGACCTTTCTGGAATGACTTCCAGAAATGAGAGGTAAACTGAGGATCTCTATTTGAGATGATAGACAAAGGAACCCCATTCAACCTCACAATCTCATTAATATAAAGCTTGGCGTAGCCCTCCGCCGAAGCTGTAGTCTTGACCGCCAAATAGCGAGCTGACTTAGTAACTCTGTCAACTATCACCCAAATGTAGTCATGCTATCTGCGAGTACAAGGTAAACCTGTGATGCAGTCCATGTTGATCAATTCCCACTTCCAAGTAGGAATGTCAATCTCTTGAGTCATACCTCCTGGTTTCTGATGTTCTACCTTGACTTACTGGCAATTGAGGCACTTAGCCATAAAATTTGCTATATCTCTTTTCATACCATTCCACCAATAGACTTCCCGCAAATAGTGGTACATCTTAGTGGCACCTGGATGAATAGAATATCTGGAGTTATGGGTCTCTACAAGAATATGTTGTCTCAACTCGCCCATATTAAGAACACATAATCGACCCTGGTAGCAAAGTACACCATCTCCCCATTGGGAGAAAACCTCAACTCTATGTTGGTGGACTACACCCTTGAGTTCAAGTAATATTGGATCATTGTCTTGCTTTTCCTTAAATTCCACTACCAAAGAAGATTCTGCCCCATTTTGAACAGTTACACCACCATCTGATATGCTCATAAGACGAACTTGTAGGCGAGCAAGTCTGTGAACATCCTTTACTAGCTCGTTTCTTTCTTCCTCAACATGTGCTACACTACCCATAGATACTCTACTAAGGGCATCTGCGACTACATTTGCCTTACCAGGATGGTAATACACATTCATCTTATAATCCTTGAGGAACTCAAGCCATCTTCTTTGGCGAAGATTCAATTCTTTCTGGGTGAACACATATTGAAGGCTCTTATGGTCTGTGAGCACATCTACAAGAACACCATACAAGTAGTATATCCAAATCTTGAGTGCAAACACCACCGCTGCAAGCTCGAGGTCATGAGTCGAATAATTCTTCTCATGCACCTTATACTGTCTGGAAGCATAAGCTATATCCTTACCTCGCTACATTAACACACAACCTAGGATGACTCTGGATGCATCACAATAAATCACATAACTATTTGAACCCTCTGGTAGAGTCAAAACAGGAGTTGTAGTCAACCTAGTTTTCAATTCTGCAAAGCTTTTCTCACAATCATTTGACCACTGAAACTTGACCATCTTCTGAGTCAACCTAGTCAATGGTGAGGCTATGGATGAAAATCCTTCCACGAACCTTCTGTAATAACCCACTAGACCTAAAAAACTTATGATATCGATAGGAGAGGTAGGTTTGGGCCATTGTTTCACTGCCTCTATTTTTTGGGAATCTACTTGAATCCCTTCACTAGACACTATATGCTCAAGAAAAGAAGCCGACTGCAGCCAAAACTCGCACTTGTTAAATTTGGCGAATAACTGGCGATCTTTGAGAGTCTGCAGAACAACTCTCAAATGACTCGCATGTTCTTCCTCATTTCTAGAGTAAATGAGGATATCATCAATAAAGACGATAACGAACAAGTCCAAGTACTTCTTGAATACTCTATTCATCAAGTCCATGAAAGCTTCAAGAGCACTGGTTAGTCCAAATGACATAACTACAAATTCATAATGACCATACCGAGTCCTGAAGGTTGTCTTCGGAATGTCACTATTTCTGACTTTAAGCTGATGATAACCCGATTCGAGGTCTATCTTTGAGAAATGACTAGCACCCTGAAGTTGGTAAAATAAGTCATCAATCCTGGGAATGGGATACTTATTCTTGATTGTAACCTTGTTCAACTGCCTATAGTCAATGCACATTCTGAAAGAATCATCTTTCTTCTTTACGAACAACACTGGTGCACCCCATGGTGAAATACTAGGTCTAATGAAGCCTTTGTCTAGAAGATCTTTCAACTGCTCCCTCAATTCCTTAAGCTCAGTTTGAGCCATTCTGTAAGGAGGAATAGAAATAGGCTGGGTATATGGAAGGAGATAAATTCCAAAGTTGATTTCCCTATCGGGAGGAACTCTGGGAAGATCTTCTGGAAACACTTCTGGAAATTCATTAACCATTGGAACTGATTGAAGAGTTGGGGTTTCGGAGCTTGAATCCTTAATCCTAACTAGATGATAGAGATAATCCTTAGAGATCATCTTTCTAGCCTTAAGGTAAGAAATGAAACGACCCATAGTTGCTAAGCTACTACCCTTCTATTCTAAGATTGGTTCATCTGGAAACTGAAAACAAACAATCCTAGTTTTACAATTGACTGAGGCATAACAGGAATTCTACCAATCCATGCCTAGAATAATATCGAAGTCTACCATTTCTGACTCTACAAGATCTGTTGAGGTGACTTTCTGGGAGACTGTGACAGGGTAATTTATGTATACCCGTCTAGCTATAACTGGGTCACCGACTAGAGTAGAGACTGAGAAGGGTTCTGAGAGAGTTTCTTGACTAACATCAAACTTAACTACTATATAAGGAGTTAGAAAGGAAAGAGTAGCCCCTGGATCTAACAGAGCATACACATCGAGATCAAAGACTCGTAATGTACTAATGACTACATCAGGAGAATCTTCCTGATCCTGGCGAGCCTGAAGAGCTCTAAGCCTGTTTTGGCGCTGTCCGCCACCTGTACCAGAAGAGTTACCCTGCTGAGTCGGGCAACCTGCTGGTGCTGCTGAAGTTATAGACTGGGCTCGATTAGCATTACCTCCTTGACCCAGCTTAGAAGGACAATCCCTCAACTTGTGACCAGACTGACCACACCCAAAGCATCCTTCATTTCCTGCAAGGCACTCACTCGTATAGTTCTTACCTTACATAGGGCAAGTTGGGTAGGTTTTGGTACCTGTAACACTCCCTACCCGATTTCTGTTGAGAATACTCATAGTTTGCAGTCCTAGCCTTCTTGTTCTTCTTGGCCTATTCCTTAAGCTTATCACCCTCAACCTGCTGAGCGTTAGTCATAAGCCTAGAGGGGCACATATCTCCCATCATCATAGCATTCCTACATTCTATTTTCACCAAGTCTGACACTCCATAAAGAAATTTGTTCATTTGGGTCCTGGAATTAGCCACCATGTGAGGAGCATACCTGGAGAGTTGGGTAAACTTGAGCTCATACTCTTGGACTATCATGCTACCTTGCCTTAAGTTCATAAATTCCTGAGCTTGCCTCCCTTAGCTCTCTTGGGAAAAGCCTGTCCAGAAAGGTCTCACTAAAGCAATCCCAAGAGATAGGAGTTGTATTTGTACCCCCGTTCTCCTTCCACTGTGTATACCATATATGAGCAACATCCTTAAGTTGGTAAGATGCTAACTCAACCCGATCATTCTGAGTTACCTACATCACTTCTAAGATCTTCTTGACCTAATCAATGAAGTTTTGGGGATCTTCTCATACCTGTGATCCTAAGAACTTTGGAAAATTCATCCTAACAAAGTCTCGCACTATGGGTGCAGCTGACCCAACATTTGCATTTTCTGGAACAGGAGCCCGCTGGTTATTCTGGTTTGCCACACTCTGAGCCAACATCTGGATGGTGTTCCTAAACTCTGCATTCGAGACTTCTTGATCTGGGACAGGAGGAGCTGCGTTTGTGCTCCTGGCATTCGCATTTTTGGCGTTAACTCTACGATGAAGCATGATCACACTGAAACGTAGAACATCGAGTTAGAATAGAATTAGATCATACCTTACGCATGATAAGAGTAACAAGAAAATGAAGATTTTTCCTAAAATACTTTGTAGCCTCCCTCTCATTACATGTGGTGCACTTCACACCCATGAAAAGGACTCTACTTAGTGCGGCTTTTTAGACATCCTAGGACTCTTAAACCTAATGCTATGATACCAAGCTTGTCATTCCTCGAGCTACCCCCGAGACGCGGACACGGAACCTAGGATCACAAGTGATCCCAAGCTAACCCTGCTGGCATGACATGAGCGTACTAAGGATAATAATAACTGATGCGGAAAACCCATATTCTAAAACTAAATATATAATCTGAGAGTTTAATACAAAAGAAAGACCAAACTCAATAACTAAGCTGAATATTACTATGTCTGAAAATAGCCTCTAAATGACTAGAAATGCTGGGACATGCCCCAACTAAGTCTAGAAAAACTGAAACTAAAGGACTAAAATGCAAAAAAGATAACATGACTATTGTCCTCGAAAAATAAGGACTCACCGCTGATACTGTTGAACTGGAGTTTGGGAACCGATCTAAGCATGATTTGACTGTTGGGACCTGATCCTACATCACGAGAAGTGTAGCTCAATATATGCGTCAGTACTTGAAAGGTATTGAGCATGCATGATAGAATAAAGCTGAAATAAACACTTAACTAAATAAGCAATAAAGCAAGTGCATAATCTGAACATGCTATAGATACTGAATACTGAGCTAACTTAATGAAATGACCAATTTATAACATACTAAGACTGAATACTGACTGTACTAAAAATGGTCAATGCAATAAAGTTTGATTGAGATGTGGGAGTTACTAATAACTGATAATAAACCGCATTAGCTAAATGTGGAATTCGATGTATACACCCCATCGAGAGGACCCAATACAGCTGGCCAAAGGTGTAGATGCATGCTGGCATGATCACTAAAATGATGCCCACATAGGGGACTTACAACCTATGTGGCTAGTAGTTCTGGGACTATTTGGGTACGCTGAACCCTAGTCCAACTCAGTATTATGCTGCTCCCAATGGATTAAATGATTAACACATTATGACTAAATTACTGTGATATACTGGATAACCCAAAACGACATGCAAACTGACAATGTGCATAATAACTGATAATGACACATTTCAAACTGAGGCATGTATATCTGAAATAACTGAAATATCTGGCCTAGCATGTGTAATTCAAGAAATAAAGAACTACATAGTTAGGGTTCTGAAATTCATGCAATAGGCTGAATATGAACATATTAATCTGATTTGGATCATTCTAACAGCTAAGAACCCAATAATGCTAACATTCAAGAAACTTTAGGTCTAGTCATAATAAGGGAATCAAGAAACTAACTGAAAACTAGGGACCTAATGGGTGAAAGGAACCCACTAGTGAAATCCCACATACCTGGTGACGAATTCCATGGTGAAATCTTTCGATTTCGGGGTTGGAACTTGAGGAATCTTGCTGCGTTCTTAAACTTAGGGTTGGTCGCCTCTTTCTCTGCTTTCGCTTCTAATTTTCTAAGTTATGATTAAAGATCTGACTTGGGTAAGTTCTAGTTATGTTTCTACACTTAAAGTGACTAAAACCATGCAATTTAGGGTTTAAACGACATAGTTTAAGTGTCTAACGAATAAGGAAAAGACCGAAATAACCATGACTTAAACTGTAGACGGGCTGACCACGGCCACCTTCACAGACTGTGAAAGGGACCACATACCGTGAAGTTGGTCGGGGTCTAGACTTGGTGACTACTAGTTGAGGGTCTGAGTCCATGAACCCTACCACGACCCGTGTGAAGGACCACGGACCATGGAAGTGTCCGTGGTCTCCACTTGGGCTGTGGTCTGGAGGGACTGGATAGGGGGCTTATTGGTAAGGCTCCACGGACGCCCCCATGGGCCATGTGAAGGACCACGGACCGTGAAGGTCCTCGTGGTCCTCACTTAGGCATGGGGGTCTAAAGGGCTGGCTAGGGAGGTTCACTACCTTGATTCTACTGGCGCCACCACGGCCCGTCATCAAGACCACAGACCGTGAAGGTGCTCGTGGTCTGACGTCTGGGCCTGGTGACTTCCAAGTCAAGACAACGGGTAGATCTACAGACTGTGGACCCTATCATGGTCCGTGAACCCTGCCGTGGTGCACTACTTCAGGTATATTTCTACAATTTTTTTCTGGGTCTGGTTTTCTAGGTATTAGATAAAATTTCCCCATCAGTTCTTTTGTCTTATGTGACGATATTCTAAGGGCTTGTGTGAGACCCCATTCGGGGTCAAGTACGTCGTGTTATATCTAGGGTGTACCCCTGGGTCGTGACAAAATTGGACATTTTTATTTATTGCAGACAAAGTTAGACAAAACTTCTAAGTTGATCAGCTTTCCTTACAAGGTTTTGTAATTGACATATCCCAAGCGTTCATGTCACAAACAGTTTGACTCAAGCAAGTAGGAACAAAATAAAATATTAAGTTTGAAAATCTCTCCGTGAGGTAGCTTTTTCTCACAAATATTTTGTTGCTACTTCTTACAATTTTGTTATACAAACATTAATTAGAGTCAGCACCTCGTCAAATGTCCTTTTCAGAAGGACCTTTCCATAACTTTCAATTTGATTGTAATAGAACTACCCATGAACATAGGTTCATCGGGTCCAATAAAGACAATATAGTCCAAAATGCTTCTTTTACAAAATATGACAAATGACTATTCACCAATATTCATGTCTATACAAATACTTTTATTTTAATAGACATATCTTTTCATGAAAATCACAATAATTTAAGTGACACTTTTTCATAAAAGAACACAATTATTTTGAACAAGTATATATATAATTTGGCAGTTTCATACTAGTCACACCATATACTAGTAAAAGATAAACTCAACGACCATGATATCAAATATACACCAATATATGGGTCTAACATAATCCAAAAGTATCATTAAATTTCATATCTTGTTCTCCACATTTAAACTAGATATTAAGGGGTTGTTTGGTGTGAGGGATACAAATAAATAGTGATGGGATAAAAGTTATGTATCTTGTTTGGTTACCATGTTTGAGATAACTTATCCCACCATTTATATTATAGCGATGGAATAAGTTATCCCATATACATGGTGGGATAAGTTATCCCAAGATAGTTAACCCTAATATAACTAATCGTGGGATAACTCTATCCCAACCAAACGACCCCTAGAGTCTAATTTTATCTTTATCATAACCAAAGAACTCCCACATTTTAAATGTGATCTCAAAAATATTTTTCAAGTATTTGAAAATATTTTTTTCCACATATTTTTTTCCATACTATCAAAATGGCATTGGCAACATGAAACCACTTTTGAAATATTATTCTACAAACGAATATTATTCGACAAACAAATATTATGCTTCCAAATGAATTATCTTGCCTGGCCGCACTTAAAGTAAAATAGAAACATGACTAGAAGACAAAATCTGTCGATAGATAGTGTTGGTGGAGAGGGAAAAAAAGATCAATTCCTCTTGTCAATTTATCCTTATTAGGTGGAAGGATTAACTCCTCTGAGTTATTTAAAGCTCATGAGAATATGTTCATTCACGTTCTCCTCATCTTCACCATTTTCTTTGGTCTCTACAGCCATAAAAATCATTTTATTTTTGCTCTCGATTTGAAGCGTAGCCATGGTTGGGATAATTGGAGAAGTGTCAACTCCTGAACACTTAAAGCGCTTGGGCGAGGACGATGATGAGTTCAAGCGTAATTCTCTTGGCACAATATTTACGCCTTTCTAAAGCTTGAATTTGGAGCAATTATTGCAACCAACAAAATATCTACAAATTGTGGGCGGATTATGATTGTGTCCATCTGTATAGGACACTAAGAAAAGGTTATCATCCTTTGGGCTTTGCTCAATTGTTTTCTTTGCTTCACAGAGTATTGATATACTACATTTAAAGTAATTTATGTTATATCAGATACACACATAATAATAATTAGGACTGGAATAATGTGTATACACCATTAATAATTTTTACTACTTTTTATAATGAAAATTGAGAAGGGAAAATAACTTCCTATACATGAAATAAAATGGTGAAGAGACAAAATCTCGGAAATAGAGAACCCTTGATATACTTCTGACCATACTTATGTCATATCCATGTATCATTGTGGGTCTCTCTTGCACCAATTCATGGATAATATTTATCGGTAGATTTTTCCTGCTTCCAAAAAAAAGTATTAAAATCATAATTATATGCACACACACATAAATTGTTATAGAGGGAGTGATTACCTTATACTAGTTTGGATAAAAGGAGTCACAAAATTAGGATAAATGTTAGACCCTATCTTGAGTTGTTGTTGTAAATCAATCAATTCTTATGGTGTTGTAGTTGTTGGTGGCACACACGCTCTTATTGTTGGTAATGGAGGAAGAGAGATCTTTTGACAAAATTGAGCTTGTTAAATGGGATGTAAGTACAACTGTTGGTTATCATTTTGGTTCATGATTATGACCTGGTCATCCGTTAAGCATTTAAAATTATTTATATCAGCAACTAAAACTCTATCAAAAGAATTCCATTACTCATTTTTAGAAGTCTCAAAGCCTAATATGTGAGCTACAACATAATTAGATCTATTAATATTACAATTTTTTTTATCACCACACCTATATCCCAATTATCATCTCATAGAGAGAGAGAGAGAGAGAGAGAGAGAGAGAGAGAGAGAGAGAGAGAGAGAGTTAACTTGAAAAGAGGGAAGGATAAGGAAAATCTTAAAAATTTCAAAAATATGCTTATAAGAGAAGCTAATGATATTTTCTTAGAGAGCGGACCGGGATTAAAGGATCCAAAGAGACGGATGTCTTATGGAGGAAATAACTTTGTAAAAAAAGGTTTTAGTAGGTAGAAAGTAAGGAATCAAAGACTGAGATGAAGAAAAGTGAACCAGAGTTCCTTAATATATAGAGAAACTAAAATGGGTACCTACCTACTCTCGCACGTCCACATTTACTTAGCAGTTAATGCATTAAATGGTTTTTTCTATTTTAGGAAAGGAGGAATTGACGAGAAAGGAGAAGACAAAATATGATTTCATGTACCCTTTTGTTTAAGATTATCTAAGATTTAATCTTTTCAACCAAAAAAATAATAATTTTAATTAGTGAAATAGAGGTCCAGTTTGAGAAGAAAATTTACAATTTCAAAAAATTTGTTATGTCCTTTGACTTTGCAAGAATATCAAAGTGGGAAAAATACTTACAATCAACAATTTTTTGTGGAAAATATGTTTGGAGCAACATAACCACAACACATAAAAAGATGTCACAAACTTTGATAAAGCAACACCATATGCTATAACTACTGCTTTCGAATTTCACCACACATGCTTCTCAACTTTGACACAACACTTGAAAGCTTATTAAATAGAAAAGCCTACAAAAATTACATTAGAAGATTGTCCTGTGCATAATAGAAAGGTGGGGGTGAGGTACTTTCCCCAGCATACGGAAAGAAAATCCAGGATGACGGCTTTCAAAAGACGAGTAAGGGATGGGGAGAGGGCGACTCAAAAGGAGGCTCGACCTACAGGGAGAGGGAGGCTCTCGAAACCAAACGAGACTAGAAATATTGTGTTCATGTAAGAATTCGGAAAGGAATGCATACACAAGCATATATAGATTAGATTAAAAGGTAGTCCAATGCATAAAATATTGTATTCACACAAAATAGGGAAATGACCTATCACAATCCAAAATTCCATTTAGTCCATGAGGGAATCCACCATCCCCATAGGTGAATCACATCTCTTTATTAGCCTATTAACAATATAAATAATGTAAAAATCATGTAGAATAATCATTCCTATTAAGTCATAAATGAAATAATAATAAAATCAAATCCAAAACAAGTCCAAGACCTGATGACACAAGTAGAAGAGTATCTACGAGTAACAAAACATGCCTAACGAAGTTAATGCAATTGTCTAAAATAAATTAGATACCAAATAAAAATAATATCTAGAATCTAGTATTTCTGAAGATAAGGCAACTCACCATGTATTCTAACAACAACAACCTCAAACATTGATGAGATGGTATTTTACCAACTTATTAGACTTTTGTTCACGAATTATTGTTATGTTTTAATGTTAATGGAGGGAATTTTAGGTCCTTGTTCACTTAATTGCATGAATTTCTTGAAAGATTGAAGGATTTGGAATGAAAATTCACTAAACACATGGGTGAGGAACTGGCGTGCAGTAGGGATAAAGAAGTGTTCTCCCAACTCAATGCCGATCACAAAAGGAATAAATTGTATAAAGCACCAATGCTTAACAATTGTGCATCGACATCAGTGCAACAACATATTCAACTAAGAAAGAGCATACGAAAGCGACGTTGAACACTTCTACGTCAGCGTTCCGTCGGTTCAGTGCAAATGAGTTACAGAAGTGCCTGACAACTTTGTACTAAATACTTCCTTTCAGAGGTTCCAATGACATAATTGGGATATGTATAATTTTGTACTACTATCTTCTTCCCAATTGGGGATATTCTAGAGAGAGAACGAGTATTGTAGTAGAGAATATAAAATAGACATTGAAGAACTCTTGCTTGCTACAGAAGAAAACTCAAACTTGTACTTCTCCAAGTTTGGATCTAAAGTTGGTTACTAAGTATGAATGGAATAGAGCATTCATTTGCTGGTCAATTCTCTATTTCTTTATTTATGAGTAACTAAATATTTAGCTAGGAGGTGTGTGTGCCTGATGTGGGTGTAAATCTTAATGGATAGTGATTAAATAGCTCTATAATCAGTTGTTATGCATTTACCTATAGTTGTATTCAAGTTTTACTCTAATAATCAATGGTTAAAAATATTGGTTGAGCTCTCTAACTATATTTTGGCTTGAGAAAGTAAAATAAGGTTGGGTAAGACTCCATTAGTAAGGACTTGAGAAATTTGTAATAGGATTAGAGCTAGAAATAGTCTAATGTGATTTATTTCTCAATTAAGGGTATAGCTAGAGATAGTATAACCCACTCAAGAAATGTTTGGTGTTTTGTTTGCATGGTCTTGGAAAAACAACCCATGATATACATGTTCAATAGTTTCAAAGAATATTGAATATAGTATAGATCAAATGTTACCAACGTGTTGACTTATTTGGAATTAATTTATCATTGTCTATTTGATTGAAATTGCACACACCCCTGGTCGTCTCCAACTTTATTAAAATTATTTGTGTTGATCTCTTGATATTGATACTTGTATTTCAATCAAATCTCATGTTTTCAAAACCCCTCCAATTTTACATTATCTTTTTGGATTACATCGTGCTAGTTAGTCTTGGATTGAAATAAGAATTGTAACACCTCAAATTAGAGAAAGACTAGAAAGGAGTCAAATGGGTAGATGAAGAACCCTAAGGTGGACCATGGAACCCTCCATGAAGCCCTACACGGGTCGTGAAGGGGACCACAACCCGTTTGGGCACTCGTGGTAAGTCCATAACCTTCCCAGACGAGCGGCCCTCCCACCAATGCCTAAATGGCCCATGGTGAGGTTAACGGGGATGTCCAAGGGATCGTCGTGCTGAACACTCAGAAGGGGTCTCTCCTCTTTCCGCTAGTCAAGGACCACAGACGGCTAAAATGGCCCATGGTTCCTAGACGGGCCGTGAAGGCTCCTGTGGAATGATTGCATCATTTTTAAGTCAGGGTTTTTTTGAGTCTTTTCCTTAATGTATTAGTTCAATACATTATCGTTTTACCCTTTACCCAAAGCCCTGTATAAGGATTTTTACCCCCAAAATTACTAAACTCAAGTCATTCTTTCAATTTCTCAAAATAAGAACAAGTTCATCTTCCCCAAATATTTCTCTCTCTAAGGAAGAAGAAGAAGTCAAGTTAAGGTGTCAAGATCAAGTCTCCAATCCTCCATTATTTGTGGGCTTTGAACTCCAAGGTATGATAGTCTTTATCTATGGAGATCTTTCCTCCATAGAGTTCCTAAATTCTCCAATTTACAAAGCTAGAAATTTCCAATTGAAGTTAGGGTGTAAGTAACACCTAGGAATCTAGTAGTCTAAGCATGGGGTAAAGTGTCAAGTCATGAGCCAAAGAATTGAGCTTGAGCACCTTTCACGAAGATCCACATGGGCCGTGAAGGGCACCATGAGTCTGGTGTCTCACAGTGGCTAACCAAACTGTGTTCACCTCCCACGACCACCATGAAGCCTTGTGGTGGGGACCACTTGTCGTAGTGATGGGCGTAGAAGGCTAGGCAGTGCGCACAACTAGGTAGCCTCCTCCTACGAGCTACTTGATGGCTCGTGAAGGCCTTGATGGCTCGTGGAGGTGGGCATGTGGGGGATTTGAGTCTAAGTGTGGTAAGCCAAGCCACTGGTAAAGGACCACGGCTCGTAGAGCCTGGCGTGGAGTATGGCAGTTCATTGTAATTTAAAGGGTTTTTGGGTCTTTTTCGGTTTTAATTAAATCAAAGCTATGTCGCTTTACCCAAGCCTAGGACCCCTATATAAGTGATTTTAACCCCTAAACTCACCCATTCAATTCATTCTCTCAAACTCACCAAAAGAAATTGGGTTCTCCTCTCCAAAATATTTCTCTCTCTAGAAATTGAAGAAGAAGAAAGAGTTGAAGCTAGGGTCAAGTTCAAGTATCCATTCCTTAATATTTTGTGGGCATTGATAATAAGGTATTATGGATTTTCATCCATGCAATCCTTGCATCCATAGAGCCCCTAAGTTCTCCCAATTTGAAAAGTAGAATTCCACAAATTGCGTTAGGTTTTTTTTCTAAGTTGTGGGTCTTTGTATATGTTGATTCAATTGAGTGAATCATGAGTATTTATGCATGAATTGAGTGGATTCTATGTTATTATGATGAATTCCATGTACCCGTGCCTAACCCATGCTTTTAAGATAATATTGATGTAAATGGGTTATATGCTATGGAAGGAGAAATTATGGGTTTAGATGTATTCTTGTAGGATTTATGAGATACATTATTTATTGATTTGAGATTGGAGCGTATATGATGATTTATGATTAGGATGGCTTTGAGAGTGAAGCCTATGTATGCATTGTTGATTGTTGTTGTGATTGTTGTGGAAGGGATTATTCGCACATGATTTCCTTTATGTATGTATGAAATGTGAAAGGCATTCTCACATTGAATGATTCTAGGTTGAAAGGCTTGCTCACCTAAAATGAATCTAAGTTAAAAAACTATGAAATTGATGAGGCTAGAGGCAATTACCCTTGCCCTCCAACTTAAGATAGAATATAAGGCGAGTACCCATATTGAATAAGAGGTGACTACCCTTATTCCTTGATATTGAACAAGAGGAGAATACCCATGTCACATGATGTTGGACTAGAGGCGAATACCTATGATCCCATCGTGAGTTGAACAAGAGGCGACTACCCACGTTCCTATAATGAAAGTGAACAAGAGGTGAGTGCCTATGATCCTTTATGTAAGGCAAGAGGTGAGTACCCATGAGCCTTTATAGTTAGGAAAGTGGCAACTCCCCAGGTCTTTAAAAGTAAGCTAAATCTATCTATCTATATCTATATTCTATATTACCTTAAAAGCATGAACTCCTAATTTGAATGTTAAATTACTATAATATCCCTAACTTAGGTTGTGACTTTTTCGATGAGTTGTGACTTTTCTGATAAGTTGTGACTTTTTTCAAAGGGTTGTGATTTTTCGATGAGTTGTGACTTTTCTAAAGAGTTGTGACTTTTCCAAAGATTTGTGACTTTTCCCAAGGGTTGTGGCTTCTCGAAAACGTCATGACTTTTCAGATAAGACACAAAAATCACTTGTTCATATTACCCTTTGTTGAACTATAAATATAGGGGATCCTCTCATTTTTCAACCACAATTTTTTTTTAATATTCAACTCTTCTTCTTGCATTTTAAAAAAAATCGTGTCATTTATTGTCGTTGAGTGAGTTCTAAATTTAGCGGAGTACAAGATACCACTATTCTGATGAAGTTAGTCGTTCTATCCTAAGAGGGTATAGTTCTTAATCTCGAGTACTTCAGGAAAATAATGTTGATGATATAATCATTATTTTTTCGCTTAGTATATACATTAGTATGTAATGTTCCAATATATGAAGTTAATATGATGTAGTCTAAATTGATTTGTTTTTGTTTATAATTTCTCTTGTGATGTAGATATATACTTCTGAATATCCTATTCCAAATTTATTAAACTTACCAAGAGTTAGAGAATTGTAACAATTTAATTTTTTGATGCTCAAGACAAAAGAATGACTTTATTCATAAATGCTTCCTATGTGATTTAGATTATCAAGAAGTTTGCATCAAAATAGTTATTGCTATATAAAATTGTCCTTTAGTTTTACTGATTTACTATTTCTTAATATTTTAGTATTTTCGACGAAGAAAAGTTCATATGACTTGTAATAACGTGAGTTGAAGTTTGTATTGGTTTAATTTTTATTATTTATTTAATAGCTAATTTTTTTGAGATAGTATTTTCATTAATGCAAATCTATTTATCTAATATATTTGGTTAGGTATTTATATATGTCACAAATGTATTATCAAGTTAACAAGATCTTCTAACTTCAAATATGTTATTTTAAAATGTTCCGATTTCTTTTTTAAAAATAAAACTCACAACAAATGTGAATATATGTGAAAAAAAATAGTAGCATTAATTAAAAGACCTATTTATTTATGTAACTATAAAATCTATTAGAAATTCATCAATTGACATTAATACTTTAGTTACAACATTATAAATTCTTTTAGTTATTACTAATTATTGTAAACATTATTCACACTCTTTTACATTATTTAGTTATAATATTATGAATTCTCATAGTTATTATATTATTTATTTTTATCTTTAATCTCTCCTTAATAACTTTTGACCAATAATTTTTCATATTATTATACTGCCCCTATATATGTGATAACACGGTGTTGTTATTTTCCTTGAAAGAATCGTGTTTTGGTTGAATAAATTTAAAATTGTTTACAAGTATTTGAACTATATCTTTGTTTGGTGTTAGATAAACATGTGATTATATATATGATTTCACAAATAGAATATATTCTTTAATATTTATTTTTAGTTTTCCAGGTGAAACAAAAAGGAAACCTTTCTCAGTTAACTATGGACAGTCAAATAACCATCTTTGATTTATGTACACAGTCAATTGAGAGGTCAAATGTGAGAGCCAAAATAAGAACGTCATGTCTTGTGTTATAACCTATATAAAAAAAATTAATATACGAAAATAGTTCTAAAATATAAAATGTAGTTGTTCTCCATATGTTCATAGGATGTCTAAACAGATTAATGTGGAATACACGTGCAAATCACATCTGGTTAGATGACTAGAAAAATACACAACAAATATCGTCAATAAGGCCATATTAGTGAGATACAACTAATCACATGATTGAACCTCATCAAATTGAAATAGATATATACATTATTGCTTTTAACTAATAAATTTTTTGATTGACCATCTTCATAGGTTCGTGTGAATAAAAGATATATATGATGATCCACATTGAACATTCACAAAAGAATCTGCAATATTATTTTGTGCAAAACTTATTTATTCAAATCTTCGCTTAAATTTTCTGAATTGATAATCACGTGTCCAAAAAATAGTATGTAAGATGTTATGATGAATGATTAGCTTGGATTGTTTCTTGAATTGCCTTCCATGATGAGTAAGGATGAATTGAGGTTACTTCAAGAAGTATTCCTCCTATGTTATGATGAATCATTATGTGCATCGATTATGCTTTATGACTTATGTTGTCTAATGCTTATGCTTATGTTGTTTATGCAAGCTATCATATTTAGTATATCTTTGAACAAATGCATACTCTTACCTACATTTCTTATCCAAATGTAGGGTCCGACGATATAGATTCTCATCCTCGTGGCTAGGATCTTAGTAGAGGCAAGACTTGAAGATTGGTGAGTCCTCATAGTATTCGAGGATTTGGCAACTATTTCCTTATGTTCTATTATTCTGGTTTGTGAACATTGTTAGATGGGTTGTGTCCCAAGATATTCATGTAGTAGATGGTTTTTGAGACAAGTGTATTAGACTTACACTTTGATTGTCGTGAAAATGTTTTAAATTTCCCGTAAATTTCTATTATCTTGTTTATGAAAGCTACGTGGTTTGTATGAGGCCTCTCGGGATCTTGTACACCATGTTACATATAGGGGGTACCCTTGGGTCGTGACATAGAGTTTTCTTCCATGTCATGGGTTCCTTTAAATGTTGGTTTATTTGATTGTTTTATGAACTATTATGCATGAATTGAGATAGTTTCATGTTTATAAGATGAATCCCCATCAAGCCATGCTTAACCCATGTTTTCTAAGCTATGATGATATAAAGTGGGTTTCGAACTACAAAGAACTTATGAAGATATGCATGTTCTTATAAAATTGATGAAATACGGTATATGTTGCTTTGAGAGTAAAACATAAATGTCGTTGTTGATTGTTGTGAAAGGATTTCTCACATAATACTAAATACATGAAACTGAAAGGTTTTCTCACATAAAAGATTCTTAGAGCTGATAGGATTTCTCAACTAAACTATGAATCAAGCTTTAGGAGCTATTCTAAAGGTAAGACAAGAGGCGATTACCCATGTCCCCTTAATGATAAGATGAATATGATTAATGAAAATTCCATGGGAATTATACTTAGTACCGAGTGGACAAGTGGCGATTATCCGTGTCCACAAACTATGCGCCACCATAGATTGTCTCAGATAAACATTAGCTAGTGGATCCACTTAAGCTAGAAGTTTATGGTTCTTACCTTTGAAAGTGAGAACACCTCTTTTTGGCTACGGTAGACACTGGATTCCATGTTATAGCTCGCATGATCTTTATGTCATTTAAGGCTAATTTCCCACAATAATAATGATGAACTAAGGTTAATTCTAAAGGTATTTCACATGTGTTCAGTAATGATTTTACTTCCATTGACCATGATCATGATTATGTTTCTAATCTCTTATCTTATGTTTTAAACTTGGTCTTTGCATCTTATGAAAATGTCCTTTTAGCATGAATTAATAACTTTTATGCATTGCTATCATACTTGGTACATTATTTTACTAACGCATACCATTGCCTACATTCTTCTAAAATGTAGGGTCCGATGCTCCGATTTCCCATCCCCGTGGCTAGTGGTCACCTTGGTTATCTTGAGTAGTGGTGAGTCCTGATGTTCCGAGGACTGAACCTTTTATTGCTTTTCGTCTTTACTTTTCAAATGTATTATGTGATGCCAGGGTTACGTCCCGATCATTCTTGATGTAATAGATGGCTTTTGAGATTATGTAGACTTCCGTTTCATTTTTTTTCAAAACTCTTTATGATATGAATTGTCTCTTAAAATCTCATGATTTTCTATTATCTTCTTTATATATGCTAAGTGGCTTGTGTAGGGCCTTTCGGGGTCCTATGCGCCATCTTACGCCTAGGGTATAATTTGGGTCATGACAAGAATAGAGCATAATATTTTCTGTCAATCTTTCTGGTTCTATCCTAAATCATATAACATTGGGTATTCTTTCTGCACACAACTTCCTATACCTTAATTGGAAGGTATAGTTGATCGTTATAAAATATTGTGTCGTTGCTGAGATTGATTGGTGATTGCCTTTATTTGATTCTTGATTTAAACTTATGTGCACCATGGTTTTTACCTTTTATTATTTTTTCTTGTGTGAATATTTGAAAAATAAGTACGCGGATGATAATGGAAGTGTGTCTATCTTTGGAAATGATGAGGAGGAACCCATAAAACATAGTGTAACAAGATTTATTTTCCTACCACCCATGATAGGGAATGCCGTTTTTCATGCCAGGAGCACGATGGTACACCTTCTTCAAATGAAGGGTTTTTTTTGTGGGACATCGAGTGAAGATGCTAACCACCAACTACAAAATTTCAGGGAAACTTGCATAGCATTGAAGTTAAACAATATCAACCAAGAGTCAATAAGGCTAAAATTGTTTCCCTTTTGTCTTAAGGTGAAGAAACTATATGGATTGAGAAGCTATCCCAAGGGTCGATCACTTTATGCATTGAGCTTATATATGCTTTCCTTAAACAGTTGGTTTCACTCTCACATGCTACAATATAGGGATGAGATTAATAATTTTCATCAATAATCGAGAAAAGCAATCTATAAAGTGCCATTGATATTTTAAAAAAAGTTGCCTTGTGTCTCACTCATGGGTTATCAGATGTTTTTTTGCTACAAATTTTTACCACTCTGTTGATGAGGTCAACAAGTTTGTAGGAAACAACTTATCCATAGGTCCTATCATGGACCTAACATATAATTTTGCAACCACTCTAAAAAACACACGACAAAGGCAAGTAGGGCATGACATACACGAAACACCAAGCGTCATTTTGGTATAGCATCCATAAATATGACAAATGAGATGAGGAGAAGAGGAAGAAATAAATGAAGAAATGATAATACAAATGGAACTTTTCACCAAACATCTGATGGGTACCAGAACAAAAAAGTGTGAATGCAATTGGATCAGATGATCTAGCATCTCAAGTTCCCTATGCATCATTTAATGATGAAATGAGACATATGTCAAACTAAGGGATGGGTTCTCGACCAGGGTACCAATGCACCAACCAAGGTCCTTGGCGCTCTTGAGAAGAGAATCAAGATTGGAGAGACCGTGATGGCAATGGAAAGATTGGGATGGGTAGTGGCATGAGAGAGATCATGAGAGAATGGGAAAGAGGTACAACCACCAAGGTTCAAACCCTTATGTTCCTCTATAAAAGGCAGAAGCTTCCCCCCCAACCAATAAGGTTTGAGTGACCTAATAAGTTGAAAAACTGAAGATATGTTGAACTATATGGTAAAGAGGGTCTAGTCAACAAACAATGGGGTCAAGGAACTCAAAAGAGATGCATCAAATTTGTCCCAAACCATGAGCTCACCCTACTTTGATCAAGCATTTGAAATCCCAAATGAAACATCTCTCAATGCAAATGAATCCAAGGGAAAAAGGTACGCTTTCTAGAGACACTCTTCCCAATCCTAAGAATGATGAACATTGTATGACAATAGCCACTAGAAGTGGTATGCTTTTTTATAATGTAAATGTTGTACCCAAGAGGGTTGTGAGAGAGAAAATGAATGATGGGTGAAGCTTAGTGAACCCATATCAATTGTGGATGAGGAAGATTCTAAGAAGGAGAACGTATGTCCGGAAAAAGAGAAGGAGGATGAGCCTCCTTGTGTGGTGGTTGATATAGGGGAACAAAGAGGTAAAAACCAGTAAGGGAGATGTGCCTAAGTTTCCACCTCTATACCCTTAAAGGCTGAACAAGAAGGAGGACAACCAATTCAACAAGTTTATTGATTTACTTAGCAAGTTGTCCGTGAAAATACTACTGGTTGATGCTCTCTTGCAAATATGGGGGTATGCAAAATTCATGAAGGAGTTATTAAATAAAAAGAGGGTGATTGATGTGGGAGTGATCTAGGTGTCACAACAATGTAGTGTCGTGATGGCAAACAATTTGGCTTCGAAGAGAAAAGATCTGGGATCTTTTACAATATCGTGCACCATTAGGGTGTACATGTTTAACAAAGCATTGTGTGACCGGAGAAAGTATCAAATTGATGCCCCTTGTTATTTTAAAGAAGTTGGGTATAGGATATCCTAAAACAACGTCGATAAGGCTGCTTATGGTAGATTTCTCTATAAAGCAACCGATTGGGATTTCATTTTACATCTTGGTCAAAGTAGACAAGTTCATTCTTACGACTGTCTTTGTAGTGTTGGATTGTGATTTTGATATTGATGTACCTATAATTTTAGGTCGATTATTTCTTTCCACAGGGCTGTCACGACCTATGCTACCCCCTAGGTGTAACATAGTGTATAGGACCCCGAGAGGCCCTACACAAGCCACTTAGCATGAATAGACAAGATATAAGAACTTCAAAAGATAATAAGAGAGAGAATATTTCAAAGTCTAATAGTGTTTATCAAAGTAAAGCGGAAGTCTTCATTTGTCTCATTTGCCATCTAATACATCAAGAGTGACCAGGACATAACCCTGTCATCACGTACAAAATCTGAAAGTAAGAAATGATTGAAAGCTCTAAAAGTCCTGTCCTCGAAGCATGAGGACTCACCACAACTCAATATCTCTCAAGTGACCTCTAGCCACGAAATTGCAAACCTTGAATATCTACCCTACATTTGGGAAAAATGTATATAGAAAAGACTATGCGTTTGTACAGACATGTACCAAGTATGATAACCATGCATAAAAGTATGAAATCATGCTTAAACGGACATTTTCATGATATGCGAAGACCAAGTTAAAGCATAAGATAAAAGTTCGAAAACATAATCGTGATCATGGTCAATGCATGTTAAATCATCTTTCAAAACACATGTGAGATACTTTACAGATAACCTTGGTTCATTATTGTAGGTAGTAGTAGCCTTAACTGACATAAAGACCATGTGAGCTATAACATGGACCCCCGGTGTCTCTTACACCAAAAAAGGTTGTCCTACTTGCCATGGTTCTGAGCTAATGTGGATGCACTAGCTAATTTCTACCTAGAAAATCATCCTATGGAGGCACATAGGTAAGGGATAAGGATATTGCTACTAGAAACCCGACCTCAACTCGGGAGAGCTTCCATCTCAATATCTTCTCGCTGCTAAGCATAAATGCCATAGAGTAGTTATTAATCTTAACTTGTCTTATCTTTAAAAGACATGGGTAGTAACCACTTCTATTATCATAGGATAGCTCCTTAGAGCATGCATGAGAAAACCTTTCACCGTCCATGATCTTTTCAAAATAGCTTTTAAGGCCCATAGTCATTCAATTCATACTAGATATGATCCTACTACTAATGGAAATAGTTTTTAAATTGTGGTCTCAAATCATTGATGGCATATTCGGATAACATACTAATCAAGAACTAATTTAGAAAAATAGCTCGAAAACCATTGAGGGAAAATCTAGATGTCATTTAAGTCATGTGGCCAAGCTTCATAGAACATAGAGACAATCTCATCTATAAGCTTTCTTGAGTCATAAACATACTTTCATGAACATGCATTCTTTTCAATAATTCATAAGCTTCATCATATTTTTCAAAGTCAATTCTTCTTTAAATTCATTTACATCAATTTCATAAAGAGAAGACGTGCATATTTTCATAATTTCATCTTTCATAGTTCAAGACCCACATTATATCACCATAACTTGGAAAACATGGGTTATGCATGAGTTGATGGGGATATATCATAAACTAATTGAATTATATCAATTCATGCTTGAAAGATCATAAAACAATCAATTAAATCAATAATTAAGAGAACCCATAATAGAAGAAAAACACTAACTAAATTGGAGATTTCTAACTTTGTAAATTGGAGAATTTGGAAACTCCATAGAGGAAAGGGCTCTATGGATGAAAACTATCATACCTTATTGCCAAAAGCTTGACTTCAATGGAGGATTAGGAGGCTTGATCTTGAAACACTAGATTTCTTCTTCAACTTCTATAGAGAGAATTATTTGAGAGGAAGACTTGATCTTCTTTTAAAAAATTGAGAGAATGATCTGAATTGGAGAAATTTGGGGGTAAAAAATTACTTATTTATGGGCTTAGGTGAAGGTCAAACCGATATAATATTAGGCTAAAATAATTAGAAAAAGACCCGAAAGCCCCTAAGAAAATAACTGCTGAGCTCACCCATGACCCCGACCTATGGTCCGTCGATCAATTGACAGACCGTCCTGGTTGGGAAACGATGAGTTTAGAGACTAGTGTATTTGGACCTCAAACTATAGGAGCCACCCACATGCCGTTCTCCCAACGACAAGCCATGGGTCCCGACCGTGTCACGACCCAGGGTACACCCTATATGTAACATGTCATATAGGACCCCGAGAGACCCCATACAAGCCACCTAACATTCATAACATAAAAAATAGAACAAAATAGATAAGGAAGAACAATTTTAGTCCAAAAGTTTTATAAAAGTAAAGCGGAAGTCTAAACACTTGTCTTATTAGCCATCTAGAACATAAGAATAAAATAGGGCTTAGCCCATACATCATGTCCAAAACTGAAAGTAAGAAAGAAAAACTCATAACAATGAACATCCATCCTCGAAGCATGAGGACTCACCAAAGCTTGAAATCCCTCAAATCAAACTCTAGCCAGGAAACTGAGAACCATGACTGTTAGACCCTACATTTGGCGAAATGTAGGCAAGAGTATACGTTAGTACAAAATATGTACTAAGTCTGATAGGCGTAATATAAACATTTAAAACATGCTAAAAGGGGATATTTTCATGAGTAAGCAATGATGAAGCTCAAACATAAATCTTGAGGGTTAGAAATCATATGTCATAAAACATGATCAATGCAAGTGAACATCATCTTAAAACATACTTACGATACTTCTTTGAGGTAACCTTGGTTCATAAATACTTTTCTTGTTTGTGGGAAGTAGCCTTAACCGACATATATCAGACCATGCGAGCTATCAACATGGAATCCAGTGTCTACCACACTAAAATGGGTTGTCCTACTTGCCAAAGAAGGACCATGAACTTCTAGCTATTGTGGATCCACTAGATAATGTCTATCTAGACAATCATCCTATGGGGGCACATAGGTAAGGGATAAGGAATATTTAAAAGTAGAAACCGGACTTTTACTAATGGGAGAGCTTCCATCTCAACATCCTCTTGGTGCTAAGCATAAATCCCACGAAGTAGTAATTTTTTAAAATTGTTCTTATTATCCATGGAAGGGCATGTCATCTTTCCAATCCAAGCTAGGTCATATGTCATCCATTGATAGGAATCATTCAATGACCAATCAAATATAGTTAATGTATCATCCATGTAAAAGGTACAATTAAGTAACCAATCCAAGCTAGGTCTTATTGGAATAGCTCCTAAAATCTTTGATTCATAGTTTAGTTAAGCAAACCTTTCAACCTTAAGAATACTTTATGTGAGAATGCCCTTTCACAAATCATGCTTTAATGTGATTATGAGAAATCCTTTCAACAACTCAACAACTGTCACTCCCCAAGGCTACCTGTTTGACGTAACAAAGGACCTAAGAGCACGAGTGACCCAAGATAACCCTGAGTTTTGCATATCATGAACATACTGAATATATCTGAGTAAAACATATACCATGCGGAAGCTAAAATAGTGGATATCTAAAAATGGGGAAAAACCCAAATAGTCTGAATATAAATGAAATAAACTAAGAGTTTAGTGATAACTGAAAAACCACTTAACTACTCAAGCTGAATCTACTACTATGTCTAAAAAGCCTCTAACTGATTTGAGTTGCTGGGACATGCCACCCAGCTAACTCTAACAAAAGTGAAACTAAAAATAATGACTAAAATGAAGCATGTCTATTGTCCTCGGAATATGAGGACTCACCACTCAAGCTATTGAATGCAAATAGAGAATCAATCTAAGCATGATCTAGATGCTATGTACTTGGACCTACATAATGAAAGGATGTAGCACAGAGTATGCGTTAGTACTTGGAAAGTACTGAGCATACATGATATAAATATATTAAGCTGAACAAAATATATAAGATGAATTATGCGTAACTGAGAAATGATATAATTTGAACAAGGATATAGATACTGAAATATAATTTAAAAGCTAAACTGAATGTAATGACCAAGTACTAATCATGAAGATAACATGCTAAAATGTATACTGAAGTAACTAGTGAAAACCTGGTCGATGCACTAAGAGTCTGACTGTAGGAGCTTTTAGTAACCAACATAAACCACGTGAGCTAAACGTGGAGTCTGATGTATACGCTCCATTGAGAGGACCCAATATACTTTGCAAGGGGTATACAACATGATTCTGCCGTGATCACTAATAATGATGCCCAACAGAGGGGACTTATGATCCTACGCGGGCAACTAGTTCTGGGACTCTGAGGCTACGCTGAACCCTAGTCCAACTCGGTGCTAAGTCTACTCCCAACTGAATATGTATTTGACTTAAATGTAAGTGAAATACTGAATAGGTCAAAATACCGACACGTTAACTGAGAATGCAATGTTTATATATTGATAATGTGACATTTGAAATCTGAAGCATGATTATCTGTTTAACTGACCTAGCAAGGGAAGAGGTAAAGATAATTTGCCATCATGGCTGCTTCTACTTCCCAAGTAGCTCCCTCTATGGACTGACTCCTCCAAAAAACCTTTACTAAAGTGACTTACTTATTTCTCAACCTACGAACCTGACGATCAAGAATTTCAACTGCACTTCTTCATAAGTGAGACTATCCTTCACAGCCATACTCTTTAATGGTACTATTGATTCTGGGTCACCCACACACTTCTTCAACAAGGAAATGTGAAAGACTAGATGAACCACTGCTAGTTTTGTTGGCAACTCTAACTCATAAGACACATTACAAACCCTTTTCAGGATTCTGTAAGGACCTATATATCTAGGACTGAGCCTCCCTTTCTTGCTAAATTTCATCACCCCTTTCAAAGGTGACACCTTTAGGAAAACCCAATCATCGAAATCGAACTCTAAGTCTCTTCTTCTTACATCTTTATAGGACTTTTGATGACTCTGGCTGTCTTTAATGTATATCTGATTAGTTGAACTTTCTTCATCGCCTCATGTGGTGACCGGTATGTTAAGAGTTTTCAACTTGATATGTATGCTTTACTTGATCCCGGTGCTACTTTGTCTTTTGTGACTCCCTATGTGGCTATGAGATTCGATATGCTTCCTGATGTATTGTTAGAACCTTTTTCTATCTCTACCCCCGTTGGTGATTCTATGGTGGCTAAGAGGGTCTATAGAATATTTCCCATTTCCTTATCCCATAGAGTCACTTTAGTAGATTTGGTAGAGCTTGACATGATAGATTTCGATGTCATCCTTGGGATGGATTCGCTACATTCGTCTTATGGTTTTATAGATTGTAGAAGTCGGTAGTCAAATTTCAATTCCAAAATGAGCTTATCCTAGAGTGGAAAGGGGGAAATTCTATGCCTAGAGGTAAATTCGTTTCTTACCTTAAAGGTAGGAAAATGATTTCCAAGGGTTATGTCTACCATATAGTTAGGGTGAGGGATGTGGAGTCCAAAACTCCTATTCTTGAGTCGGTCTCTGTTGTAAACGAGTTTTCGAAAGAATTCCTTGATGATTTACCCAATATTCCTCCTGAAAGGGAAATGGCATTCGGGATTGACCTTCTCTCTGAAACCCAACCTATCTCTATTCCTCCTTATAGAATGGCTCTGGCAGAACTTAAAGAGTAGAGAGAACAGTTTAAGGACTTATTATATAAGGGTTTCATCCGACCTAGTATCTCTCCATGGGGTGCGCCGGTGTTGTTTGTTAGGAACAAAGACGGTTCACTCTGTATGTGTATTAATTATCGACAATTGAACAAAGTAACCATCAAGAACAAGTATCCTCTTCCAATAATAGATGACTTGTGTGATCAACTTCAACAGAAAATTTATTTCTCTAAAATTGATCTCCGGCCAGGTTATCACCAATTGAGGGTGAAAGAGGAAGATATTTTGAAAATGGTTTTTAGAACCCGATATGGTCACTATGAGTTTTTGGTCATGTCCTTTGGTTTGACTAATGCTCCGGCGGTATTTATGGATTTGATGAATAAGGTGTTTAAAAAATACCTTGATATATTCGTGATTGTGTTTCATTGATGATATTTTGATTTATTCGAGGACCGAGGATGATCACATTAATCATTTGAGGATTGTGTGGCAAATCCTTAAGGAAAGGTAGCTTTTTGCTAAGTTTAGCAAATGTGAGTTTTGGCAAATGTCTGTGGCTTTTCTAGGCCACATTGTCTCAAGTAAGGGTATTGCGGTCGAGGGATTTTACTTTATCATGAATCCATTGATTCTATATGACTTATTACTACTGCCCATTTCGCACTTTATCCGTACATGGAGTGGGGTGGGGGGAAATGAAATTTTCTTTTTTATTTCACAAATGGACATGCTAGATCATATATCTATATACGAATAGATAGATCGACCGGTGGATTCACACCTGAGATCTTTATACAGATAGTGGGGGTGTAGATCCTGTTAAGACGAATGCGGTCAAGAGTTGGCCTAGACCTCTATCACCGACAGACATTAGAAGCTTCTTGGGTTCGGCTGGTTACTATAAAAGGTTTGTTGAGGCGTTTTCCTCTATTGATTTTCCTTTGACGGCTTTGATGCAAAAGAAGGCCAAGCTTATATGGTCTAAGGCTTGTGAAAAAGGTTTCCAAGAGTTGAAAGATAGACTTACCTCTGCTCTGGTGTTGACTTTACCAGAAGGTACGAATGGATTTGTTGTTTGTTATGATGCCTCTAGAGTTGGTTTGGGATGTGTGCTTATGCAAAATGGTAAGGTTATTGCCTACGCTTCAAGGCAACTTAAAATCCATGAGAAAAATTATCCTACCCACGATCTTGAATTAGCGGCGGTTGTATTTGCCTTAAATAATTGGAGGCATTATTTGTATGGTGTTTATGTGGATGTTTTTACTAACCACAAGAGTTTGGAATATCTGTTCACCCAAAAATATCTAAATCTTCGACAAAAAAGGTGGCTTGAGTTATTGAAAGATTATGATATGAGTGTTCTCTATCACCTCGGTAAAGCAAATGTGGTGGCAGATGTCGTTAGTCGGTTATCCATGGGTAGTGTTGCACATGTTGATGATGTGAGAAAAGAGTTCGTTCGAAATATTCATAGATTGGCCAGGTTGGGAGTTCAACTAGTGGATTCCACCAAGGGTGGTGTTATGGTCCATAATGGTTCTGAATCGTCTTTTGTGATTGATGTGAAGGAAAAACAATGTCTTGATCCGACCTTATTGAATTGAAAGAAGCGATGCTAAAGAAGTCCGTTGAGGTTTTCTCCCAAGGGGGGAGATGGTGTCTTAAGGTATCAAGGTCGGTTGTGTGTTCCGAATGTTGATGACCTAAGGGAACATATCTTGTCAGAAGCCCATAATTCTTGGTATTCTATTAACTCGAGAGCCACCAAGATGTATTGCGGGAGATCTATTGGTGGAATGGGATGAAGAAGGATATTGCGGGATTTATGGCCAAGTGTCCTAATTCCTAATTTCCAACATGTGAAAATTGAGTATCAGAAACCGGGTGGTTTATCCCAAGATATTAGCATTCCTACTTGGAAGTGGGAAGATTTGAACATGGACTTCATAGTAGGATTGCCATGTACTCGACATCAATATGATTCGATTTGGGTTATAGTTGACCAAATGACGAACTTGGCCCATTTCATTCATGTCAAGGTTTCCTATTCGATGAAAGATTATGCTAAGTTATATTTGAGAGAGATGGTAAGGTTGCATGGGGTGCCCTTGTCCATTATCTCCGATCACTACAACAAATATGATATATAACTATGAAATTATTAGCTACGACATCAAATTCGTCATTAATTGTTTGCTTTTAGTGACAAAATTTACTTTTCGTGCTTAAATATATGAGACACATACTTTTTGTGACGAAATATAAAATTTGTAGAAAAATTTTGCCCACTAAAGTTTCCTACCAAAAAATTAATTGGCACCATTTGTTAAGTAGTGTTAGTCAGGAATTTAAAGTTACCGGTGACACATTATTTCGTCGTTAATAATGTATCTAATTCATGACAAATTATATTTTGTCTTAAACTTTATTAATATTTGGAAACAAAAAAATTTCATCTAAAAAATATGTTGTTACAATATCGACAAATTAGAGTTTGTAGTTAAAAATTATAAGTTTTAGCTATACAATTTGGATTTAATTATGACATTTATTTTCGTCACTAATAATATAAATAATTGGTGGGAATGATTTTATTGTCTCTAATCACTCTGTGATTTAGTGACAAAAAAAATTGTCACGAAATATGTAAGGTATTAAATAGCGATGACTTAAAATTTGTAGTGAATAATTCAACTATTTTCTACGGAAAAAAATTCATAGCTAAATACAAATTTTTTTTGGTTACAATTGTTCATAATTTCAAGTGACAACTTACAAAAAGAATAATACAAGTGTTTCATAAGAAATACACAAAGTCTATTCGTTAATTGGCGAGGAAAAAATATTAAAACCAACGAATTCAGTCAATTTTGTAAAAATGAAAAAGTTCAATTCATCAATTTTCTTAAATTACGCATTTATAAAATGCATCATTTGAAAAATACAATTTAGGTTATAAGTACCATGAGTGGGGTATGGTTCTACCACTAGATCGCTAATATTTGTTGGTTTAACACTTTTGTTTTTTATTTGATACACTTTCATCTATAAAGACGATAAAAAAAAATTCTCTAGTCTTGGTGCTAATTTTTGTGTGTGTATTAATTCGTGATTGGTAAACTGCATACACTAAGTCGATCTATTTGGTTCTGTCTAAAAATATGTACATATTTAATAGTAATTCCACATACGTACGTAGAACAACTATACAGAGATAACATCGACTTACAAACTTAGACTTTGCAAAGATGCAAAATATTTAATGAATTTCTATTAACTTTTTCAATCAGTGTGAAAATTGAAATAAACTAAAAATTGAAAGCACAAATGAAAGAAATGAACCAACTAGGATTTCAAATATATTATGATGAAGTATACTATAGTTATGGGTATCGATGGTTTTTTCAAAACAATTGATTTACTGTTCGATTGAACCGATTATTCAATTTTTTTAATGAAATCGAAAGTTTAATTTTAAATAAATTTGTAATTGTACAAAATTTGTTTTAAAATTTATAAAAATAAATAAATAAAATGAAAGAATCGTACTGAATATATTTAAAGATATTTTAAAAAATATACATTTTAGTTAAAATATAGTCTACATTTGAATTAATTGTGGGTGGTAAATTTCATGCATTTGTGTATGTGTATAAATAATCATATAATTTATTATTTCTACAAAAGTTAAATTTGAAAGAAGTGAATGAAGTTAAAAATAAAATAAAAATAAGAGACAAAGGAGAGTTGATCGGATGGTAAGCACTCTTCACTTCCAACCTTAAGGTTCTGAGTTCGAGTCCCCAAGAAAGCATAATGTGGGGGCCCCTGGGGAGGGGTTAAAAAAATTGAGATGGGAGAGATAATAGGAAAATTAACCTTTTTTTAAAATAATAAATTTATTAAGCTTTTTTTATAATAATAAATTTATCCCTAATTAATACATTTAAGAACAAAATAATTTTTTGTATACAAAATATAGTCATTAGTGACGAAATTAGATTTTGTTCAACTACGAAATACATATAACTTTAGAGACAATTGACGTCGTCACTGGTTGAAGTAAAATAATTAGCAACGATATAATTTTGTCGGTAGTATAACCTTTTTAGTGACAAAGCATACTATTAACTACAAAAAAAAAATACTTTTTACGACAAATAAATTTGTCCCAAATTTTAAACCGTTTGGGGACGATTATTCTCTTTTGTAGTTAATATAATACTTTTAGCGACAAAGCACTGAATCGTATTTGTATACTTTCAGTGACACACATTTAGTGACGACTAATTGGCAAATTATTTTTCATCTCACAAGATTTTTAGTGATGACATATGATTTATAAATGATGAAATGAATTGTCCCTGATAGTCGAATTTATTGTAGTGGATAGAGGTACTGATGTTGAGGGCGTGCGTGATTGATATCAAGGGAAATTGGGATGACCGTTTACCCTTGATTGATGTTGCCTATAATAATAGCTACCATTCTAGTATTGGTATGGCTCCGTTTGAGGCTCTTTATGGTAGGAAGTGTAGATCTCCTATATGATGGTTTGAGGTGGGTGAGGTTGCTTTTTTAGAACCCGAGTTAGTTCATGAGGATATAGAGAAGGTTCGACTCATTAGAGAGAGGTTGAGAACGGCTCAAAGTTGACAAAAGTCTTATGCAAATGTTAGAAGGAGAGACCTTGAATTTGATGTGCTTGATTGGGTTTACTTGAAATCTCACCCATGAAGGGTACTAATGAGGTTTGGTAAGAAAGGGAAACTTAGTCCCCGTTTTGTAGGCCCACATAAAATTGTGAGATGTGTTAGTAAGGTTGCATATGAACTTGATTTTCCAAATGAGTTGGCATCGGTGCATCCGGTTTTCCACGTCTATATGTTGAAAAAGTGTGTGGGAGATCTGACATCCATAATTCCCCTAGAAGGGTTGGGAGTGAAAGAGAACCTTTCGTATGAAGACGTTTTGGTTCAGATCTTAGACCGACAAGTTAAGAGATTGAGGAACAAAGAGGTTGCTTCTGTGAAGGTGTTATGGAGAAACCATCTAGTTGAGGGTGCTACTTGGGAGGCCGGGGCCGATATGATGTCCCGCTATCCTCATCTTTTTCCTCTTATTCTAGTTTGAGGTAATGAGTTCCTCTTAGTTTGATTTTGTTAGAAGTCATGTGTGTTTTATGTGTTTCCATGATTTTCTTAAATTTGCATGTTCATGAAAAAGCTTAAGATTTGAAAGGAAATGGCTTTTATGATTTATTTTTCCTCATGTTGTTGTGCATTGAGTATGAGTTGCCTATAGACTTCATGAGATGAGTTGTTGATCATTCCTTAGCTTGGAGTGGATATTTCCTCCTTGAATATGTGATTTGTGTATAAATTGCAATTTTAGGCTCCAAGAGGTTGTGTTGAGGATTGCTTTTAAGTTTGGAGATTGTAGTTCCTCCTTAAATGTTAGAAATCTGAAATTTCATGCATATTGGGTTGTTAGATGTAGTTCCTACTTCCATATGGTGCAGTGAGTATGTTTATCTTGGAATTGATGTTTCCTCCTCGGTTGTGTGCATTTAGATGAGTTGCATGCATGATGGGCTACTAGTCTTGAGTCTTTTGTTTAGAAAACTGCCTAGAATCTCATTCGGGGACGAATGATCCCAAGGAGGAGATAATGTAACACTCGGGATTCGAAAAGAGGAAAAATTACAGCTTTCTGAAAAGTTGCAGGTGTCATCCACGACCGGTCACCCACGACATGTGTACTGACCGTGGTTGGTCACCCCAACCTAGATTCAGACCTTAGAACCACAGCCTGACCAAAGGACTGTCGGTCAGACCATGGTCCGTGGTCCAAGGTCCATAGGTCCAAGGCCCAAAAACCAGTCTCTGACCACCAAACGACGGACGTGCAGGACGGTCTGTCGTCCTGACAATGGTCCGCCGGTCTGGTGGTTACTTTTAGGGACTTATAGGTCTTTTCCAGTTTTAATTAAATCAATGTGGTATCGTTCTGCCTAAACCTAGACTACATATACAAGTATTTTTGACCCTTAAATTCACTCAATTAAGTCATTCTCTCAATTCCCAAAAAGGAAACCCAAACTCTCTCTCAAATATTCTCTCTCTAGAAGGTGGAAGAAGAAGGAAGAGATTAAAGCTAGGTCAAGTTCAAGTCTCCCAATTTTCAAGCCTGTGAGGGCTTTGTGACTATGGTATGATGACTTTTCATCCATGGGATCCTTCCTCCCATGGAGTTCCTTTAGATTCCCCTATTATGAAGTCTAAATCCCCAATTCTAGTTAGGGTTGTAGACACGTAATTTTTAACCAAACATAAGATTTTACACCATTTTTAGTACTTAATTATTTTTTAAAATTTTAATTAATATTTTTGATTTTCCTTATCTTATTTTTGTTAAGTTTATTTGTTTTTAAAAATAATTGAAAACTACAAATAATAGAGTAACACTTTAAGGTATGTTTTATTTTCAATTGGTAAGAAAAAATAAAAAGAAATGAAAGGTTACAAAAATATATATTTTTCTTTTAAATTAGTTTAACAAATAAACTAGTATTTCTTAATTATAGTTTATTATTAGCTTCTCGATTTGTTAGTGAAAAATAATAATTTAAAAAATAACTAAATATATTATATTAAATTATATTATATTATATTATATTAATTATTAAAAATAACTAAATAATAATAACCTACCCTCACTCCCACTTTCTCTGTCAATTACCCCACCCTTACCTACATTATCCCCCATTATCCCATAATATATACTCCACTCAACTCCCTCAACCAGAAAACACATATACTACACCACTACACCCATACACACGTACTACCCCCCATACGTACCACACACGGCTGGAAAAAAAATTAGACACACAACACATCGGCACAACAACAATCAGCAAAACAAAAAAAAGGGATAAAAAACAATCATCACTTCCAACACACAAACACAACCCACGAAAAGACAAACATTTCATTTTTATGTTTTCTTTCAAAAATTCACCAACACATTCACATCTTTTCTTCCTTTCTCATTACTATTTTCATATAAACAAAATACATATACCACCACATATAATTTACAAAAGATTTATGGGATTTCTAATCGAGCTTCAGTCAAGATTTTGCGGCACTCAACTTTACTTTATCTCTTTAATTTATTTATGAAATTCGATGTAATTTTTATGACCAGTTTTCTTATATTTTATTTTTATTCATAATTTGATTGAAATGAATAATTTGTTAGTTGTTATATCTCTATTTAATGAATGAAGATAACTTTACCCGATGATTACTGTTTATTTATTTATTTTTATATGTTAGTTGTGATCTTTTAAAATTGAACAGGTGACGACATTGTTCTTATCTTGATTTAGATAATAATGATAAAGTAGGTAAAGTCTGCCTAAAATAAATAAATAAATATATTTTTTTTTAATTAAACAAAAAAATGAGATTTATTTTTAACAATTCGTTATTGGTTTGTTCGATTAGAAAGTGTCTACTTAGTTTTGATTTTAATTTTAAGAGTAGTAAAAATATAAAATATTAAAAAATAAAATAAAATGATATAGAAATGATGCCAGAATTATATATTTTATCCTCAAAATTTAGATTCATTTTACTTTATTTTGTTTTATATATAGGAAAAATATTTGTTTTTAATGACTAGATGAGTTTTAGGAATGTTTTAAAATATTTTTTTCAATTAAGAATGTAGTTACGCATCTTTTTTTGAGATAGTAAAAGAAAGTCAAGGATGCGGTGAGACACCTTGTTCAAAAATATATATAACTTTTACTATTTCAAAGTAATTATAGACAATTATTAGGTGCGATGTGAAGAAAATAGTTTTGTCTCTATACGTCAAGACCAAGAATGCGGTTACATATCTAGGTCGAGACCAAATAAAAGTTCAACAAATAAAAAATGCGAGCAAATCACAGCCTATAAAAATATATCCAAAAAATAGTTAAAATAAGTATAAGTCAATAAAAACGACCGTGCTAGAACCATGGGACTCGAGGGTTGCCTAATACCTTCCCCTCGGTCAATAAAATTCATTACCCAAATATCTAGTTCGCTGACTAAATAAAGAGTCATTTTCTTTTGATTAGGTATTAAACAAAAAGGTGACTTGGAACACCCTAACTCAATTCCAAGTGGCGACTCTGAAAAAATAAAATAATCCCTATTCAATACCCGTCACTTTAATTGAAAAAATCCTCCGCAGTGCAAAAAGGGGTGTGACATCTCTGGTGACTCCGCAAGAGATATAACCAAAATTCGAGATTTGTTATATTGACTTTTACTTGATTTTATTATTTTATTTTTTGATATATTATGTATGATGGCCTAATGTGCTACTTGATGATCGTTTATCGCTTTTATATTGTTGAACTATACTATATTGTCTTCTCTCCGCACCACTTCTAAGTCTTTGAATACACTTAACACACATTTACAAGATTGCAGTTATGCATTTGACTTTCTCTTTAGATAAAGCTGGAGTGTATCGACACCCAGCAAAGGATATTTAGTCACATATGTTAGGCAGGGTTGGACCAGCAATGAAGTTGGAATAGAGCTGCTACCAATAAGTTGTCCTCTCCCTAGCTAGAGTTGTCCACCCAGGTAAGCCATTCTAGACTCCTATTTCCTTTAGGGTTAAACCTAGTGAAACTGAAACACAAACATAGGTGCTTCTAGTAAGCTCTACTTATTTACATTATTCTTTGCAATTGATTTAGTGACTCAACATATGATCGGGTCCGTCTAGGACATGTGTCACTCTTTTATTTGATTACGCATATCATTTATATGTGATGTACGGACATGCATTTATTTAAAGGGTTTTTGAAAACTTACCAATTTTAGGGTGATTAGTGAAATAGGTAAAAGAGTTATCTTTTGATTTTAATAAATATAGGTAGAAAGCACAAAGAATATTCTACCTTTACAAATTATTATACATTTCTTATAAAGTGAGTGCCATTATAATAAGCCATCCCAATACTTTCAGCATGTTCACTCTTGTCAGCTTGTTCGAACACACTTTAGGCTTCAGAGAAATATCGATCTTGTTAGGGTACTGCGTGTATGTATCAGTGTTTGAGGAGTTCATAGTCGGGTTCTTTAGGTCGTGGTGGCCTTTATTTGGTAGACCAATCTTAACAGGGTTTGTATGACTGAGGGAGCATTAACATTGGTCAAGGGACTATTCCCTATGCGGGATGATTGCACCTACTCCACAACTGGATAAGGGCTGGAGAGGCAGTTATCAAGTAGAACTGGGTTGACCCCGGTGAGGCAGGTTTAGTAGTAGGTCGCATGCTCTCGATAGAGATAGACTGACCCATTTTTATGCAGCTCCAATAAGGTCAGATACTGAGGAATCTGCCATTGTTATCATCGTACAATTTGATATGCCATCAGCCCACCTCAACTTTAATTGATTTGAGCTCTACTTTTTCATTGTTTCTGTGTATTATGTTTCTTGGTTGAGTATGAATTCTGAGAATTTTACATCGTTATTGAATGTTTTAACCCCCTTGGTGAGTCTTTAATAGTGGATTAGTTTTTAAAATATTGTTTGGTGACTATCCAGGTCCGTGACACCAGGCCAGACCTTACTATACTTGATATGTTGGATTCTTATGTTATCATGAACATGTACTGGTTATCACCTTACCGTGCGGTCTTGTTTTTTTTTTACAAAAGTTGTTACTTTAGCCATGCTCGATATCCCTTCGTTGGTGTAGCAGGGCCTTTCTATCCACATGTTGACTGGGGTTATCTCTTTTATTCAGGCTCAAAGGTTAGGGGCAACAATGTGGCTATCATACTTAGCTTATGTGTGGGATGTGAGTAAGGAGGCTCCTTCAGTTGATTAAATTCCTATTATTCGCGAGTTTGTGGATGTGTTTCATTCTGACATAGCTGGCCTCCCCCAGAGCATGATACTGATTTTTCTATTGACCTTGAGTCAAACAATCATCCTATTTCTATTCTACGATCTTATGGACCTTGTAGATCTCAAGGAGCTCAATGTTCATCTTCAGAATCTCTTGGGTAAGGGATTCTTCCGGCCTAGTGTGTGATAATACTCAAATTACTCTAAAAATCCATCAGAAGAGTATATAATGCAAGGAATTCAAGTATATAGCGTTTGTTAGCAATAAAAATACCCAACAAACGACTCGGGGTCGAAACCCACAAGGAGTTATATAATGCAAGGAATTTAACTAGGAAATTAAGAATACAAACCGTTTCATTGTAGTAATTAGAGAAACTGGGCGGATGATTATACCAAATTTACTAAAAAGGGTTTTGATATCAAGTATCACAAGTAAATTAAAATTAGGAATTCAAAAAAAGTAAGAGATGATTTAGGAGTGTGGGATCGGTATCGATGTAAAGTAGGGGTACATGTGGTTTCCCAACAGTGCTAAACAATCATGGATAGACTAGGTAACCTTTGATGACACTAATCATCTTTGATCTCAAATCATCATATCATAGAATCTCCTTTCGGTCTCATCTATGTGAATTACAAATCAACCAAATACCTTACTAGAATCTGTCTTTCGAGCAGATCTAAGAACTAGAACCACAATTTCTCTTTCTAGCAAACTATAGAAATTGAAACTATATTATAGATATTAAACTAATCACCCACTTCAATTGATCTCTTTCGAGCATCAATCGAAGATCCAGATGAAGATTAAGTTTACAACCTTAACCCATGAATTAACTCCATGCTAATTAGCTCAAATCCATGAATATACAGTAGTAAAATAGAGCAAGCTAGAAGACCTTATATATTATATCCACACCCAACTCCATAATCACACCCCTAGAATTGGGTTTTAGCCAAGAATAATAAAAGAAAAAGAAAGTATACCAATTATGATTTCACTCATTGGAGAGTTGAAATTAAGCAATAATCTTGAACACCCACTTTGATTTGAGCCCTCAAATGTCAATCACAAAATTGCTCAAAAACCCTAAACACTAAGAATATTTCTCAAAGGGTAAAACGACCAATTCATGAAAAGTCTCTCTCAAAGTCTCTAGTATATCATGATATTTAATACTTATAGTATCCAAAAAATTTACTCAAAATTCCATGTGGGATCAGTTCAGTGACATTAGTCGGGCTTACCTAACACGTTTGGTAGATCATCATTTGCTCTTTACGTCACCCTTTCTTTGCTTCAAGCTTCAGGTGTTTAACCTGAATTGGAGAATGCAAATCAAGTCAGCCTTTAGCAGTAGGAATATCGCTGATTACCACCTTGTTGACCCATTAAGCCATCATTTTAACTCAGAGATCTGTCACCTTCACGATGGACTTTTTCAGTTCGCCCATTGATTTTAGCGAATCACCATTCAAGATTTGGTTCATCGACCTGCCTTGATTATTTTTTATTGTGAACACTGTTACCTTGGGCAGGTCTCACCTATTGAGCGATACACCCTTTTAGTTAGTTTACTAGCAGTTGGGAGTTTTGTACTCCTTCCAATGTTTTTGACCTTTTTTTTTCATGCATTCATCATTGCCTTGTCCTTTAGCCTTCATAGCTACAAAACATTAAAATATCACAGGAATATGAGATAAATAGGTATGGATGACATGACATTAATTGTTGAACAAAAAATGTCTCAATTGAGTGGTAATCTACAAGTCATCAACACATGTAACTTAATTTTTTGTTGGTCCTCAATTAAATCAAGAACACAATTAGTTCAACAACAGTGTCTACAACACTTCTCAAATGCCAGTTAACAAGAAAGTGCTATCACAAGATTACTAACAAGCATATGACATACTCAATCATGCTCAAAAAGCTTTAAATGATGACTACTGGGTATCAATCAATTCTCAAGCTCACTAGGGATCCCTTCTAAGGCAAAACCATGTTTCAAAAAAGCCATTCAAGTTCCCTCACAACAAAAATTATTCCATGCCCTCATAATGCACATAAAAAAAATATAGGAATCAATACAATTCTCAATCTTTGAAAGAGATTTGCATGCAAGCTTCATCGCATAGGTTTACCCAAATTTTCCTATCATTATGCAACCTAGTTTATGTAAGATCTCAAGGGTCTTTTTAGGGTTGTAATAGGGCTGAGGGTAGGGGTACGATCAATTTGGCTCAGTGACATTACCTTTTAAAAGCATTGTTGTACTAATTGATGAGTTGCAGATTATGACTCATTTAGGGCTTATTATTCAAGGATTTAGTGTCTTCAATGCCTAATTTACACTCATAGCTAATGTTAAAATGTTGATATGCAACAATGAATGCTCAAGGGCAAGGAAAGGACATGATGATGCAATAAGGGAAAAAATAAAAAAGGTTGAGGAAAAGCAAAGCTGGTACTTGCAAAAGTCACTCGGTGAGTCCCCGAGTAGACCTCCAGATCACCAAAGTTCCAGCATAACAACCCATGGATGAAACCAACTTGGCGAGCAAATAAGTAAATTGGTGACACGCCGAAGGGATCGGTAAGGCCTACTTGGTTCGCCAAAAGTTACAACATGAGTGGATGAACGAGAAAACCAAAAAGGCGAGAAGAGGAGCAACTTGGTGCATCACCGAACTGGTTGGTGAACTTGACTTACTACGCCGAGTTGACTCCGTGTTAAATTTTCAGGAACGTATACATACATATTTGAAAAGAATAAAAGGGAGTTCCAAGTTTCCCACAGTTTCTACACTATTCACCTTTGGGGTTTCTGGGGTTTTTTTGACATTGTAGAACATTTTTTTTACATTTTGAGTAGAGATTTAGAGATTGTGGCGCTCTAGCTTAAATTTCAGATTTTGGGAATCAGAGATTGTTAGTCCATCAGATGGAAAACTTTGTTGGAATAAATTCTTATTCTTTACTATGTGTGGCTAAAACCCCCTTTCCTTGGGTGTGTGATCATGTATTTGAATGCTTTAATGAGCATATGTGTTGTTAGTTACTGATTCTAATGTTGTTTTGAAGTAGGTTCAATTAATTGTTCTTGTTTCAATTGAGGAATTGTAGTTGCAAATGAAATTCTAGCTTAGTTCTCTATGCTTGCTTGAGAAAAAGGTAAAAGAGTCGAATACTTGATTGGTAGTTGTATCAATTGTATTTCTATGAATCTCGCTTGATAAAGTGGGTTTGATTGCATCGTTACAAATCTAGCTTGAAAAAGTGGATTAATTAAAGATTTAGGTTGTTTGGTTGTGTTTTTTCTGATTGAGGTTCTAAAGAACTCACTTAGAATGTAATAGTTGATTGGGAAATGGATGTTGCACTCAAAACCTTGCCTACCACTAAGATTCAACATCTTTGAGTAACTAGTACTCACCCATTATGTGAAATTAGCATTCAACTTATCACAATCCTAAGGTCCAATCTCTACCTGTTTACTTCTCAAGTTAGTCATCTTAATTTGGTTACCTAAATACCCCCATTTAATATTAATCGCTGAAACTTCGTGATTTATTTTAATGTTAAGAAAGTGTCACCTCTACAAATGATTAGGACACACCTTTACTTCTTAATTGAATTCTCTATTGTATCACTCCTTGTGGGATCGGCCCCAACTCTTAGTTGGGTTTATACTTGTTAGCAACCACCTACACTTAGAATTGGATGAAGTGTAGCTGAGCGTTATAAAAAATGGCACCACTGCCGGGGAATGGTGTTTAGAAATCTTTTATTGAAGTTTAGTCATGAACTGATTTTTTTGTAGTTGAATTATCTTATTTTTGTTCTTTTTGGTTGCAATAAAAGAAATGAAGAGATGAGTGTGAATGGGAGCAACGCTAGTCAACTTGGGAACAATGAGGACAATTTATATGATCAGTTGGAAAGTGCGGGTGCTATTTGATTGCCTCCTACTATGGGAAATGCGGGTTTTTATGTGACCAACACAATATTGCAACTATTGCAAATGAAGGGTATCATTAGAGGACTTGCTCATGAGGACCCTCATGAGCACATCTGAAACTCGTGGATGTGTGTGGGATGTTCTCTTTCAAGAACATCACTCAAGAGTCAATCGGACTTTGTTTGTTTGTTTTTTCCCTAATGAGGGAAGCAACGAAGTGGTTGACCAAACTTTCAAGGGATTCAATTACTTATTGGGAGGAGCTCACAGAGGGGTTTTACGAAAGGTTTTTCCATCCGTCGAAGAAGATGGTCAAGTTGTGGGATAATAATGAAAACTTCAAGCGTATTGATGGTGAATCTATCCATGAGACATGGTTGAGGTTCCAAAAGTTGTTGATGCAATGTTCTACTCATGGGTTGCCCGATAATGTGCTTTTGTAATCTTTCTATCGAAGTCTCGACACGGTTATCAAATGTGTTGCAGACCATCTCATTCGAGGTTGAATCATGAGACAACCGTTAGACATAGCATCAACCCTCCTTGATGAAATGACAAAAAATTAATTATGCATGGTACACAAGAGAAGATCAAGTGTCTCCTTTGAATCTTAGGTTGACAAAGGAACAACTAGAAGCGAGATGAAAAAATAGCCAAAATGATGACCCAAATGGACCTATTGACAAAGTATGTCATGGGAAGTGGTTCCAAGTCGGTAAATACAGTCGGTACTAATAATGGAGTTAACCTTGATGATGCGTGATGAGACTGAGATTTCGACTCATTTAGGGCTTTGTTTTGATAGTTTATTGTCCTCAAATGCCTAATTTATAGTCTGAACTAATGTTGAAATGTTGATTTGCAGCAATGAAGGCAAAAGGATCAAGACAAGGACAATACTGGGTGAAAAGGAGCTAAAAAGATGAAAAAAGGCTGAAGATAACAAAAGGCCGCGAATCACGAAAGCCACTCAACGACTCGCCAAATGGCACTTCAGCTCGCCTAAAGTTCCAGACTGCCTGCCCTAGGGAGAAGCCAACTTGGCGAATAATTTTGACATTTGGCGAACCGCTGAACGCATCAACGACACTTACTGGGATCGCCTAAAGTCGCAGAACACTGAGGATAAAGGACCTTGGATGACCGGCAAGTGATGGGAGCGATTGGCACATCACCGACTTGGTCGGCGATGCTCGACTTACCTCACCTAATGGTCTTGGCAATCAAAATTTGGGAAACTATAAATTTAATTTTAAAAATCAGAAAAAAGGGAGTTCGATAAATTAAGAGTTCCAATATTCTTATGAGTATTATTCTCCATTTTAGAACCTTGTTGAAGGAGTTTTCAAGTAGATTTCTTTGTGGGTTTTCGATTTTGAGCGTTTTGGTCTATTGTAAAGACTTTGGTATTGATTTATGCCCTTTTATGATGTGTAGCTAAAACCCCAATTCTTAGGGTGTGATTATGTGATTATTTAGTTAAGTAGCTTATGGGTATTGTTGTTTACTAATTTATTTGTATTTTTAAGTGGGTTTAATTTATAGTTGTGTATTAATCTATGAATTGTAGTTGCAAATACAGTTTTATTTAGTGTTTTGGCGTGCTCGAGAGAGAGGGTTTTGAACCAAAGCTATCGATTGATGATTGTAGTGTTTGGGTTATTGTGGGTTCAGCTCGAGAGAGTGAATCTTCAATCATTTATACCTATCTTGCTCGAGAGAGTAGATAAATTAAGGTTTTGGGCTGTTTATAGTAAGAAGTTTGTCGAGGTTTGAGAGAACTCGCTTGAATCGTAATAGTTTTTCGTGAGAAATCTATTGCATCTATAGTCTAGCCTACCCACTGAAATTTAGCAAATTATTGGTAATATACAATTACCCATATAGCAAAATTGGCCTATAATCGATCACATCCCCAAGAACTTGAATCTATTTGAATATCTCCCTTGCTTTCGTGATTATCATAGTTGATTAATGGACACTATTAAATCCCTATCTAACATTCGTTGTCAAACCCTTAACTTCGTTTGTTTGATTTCGACAATGTCTACTTCTATAAGCAACTAAACCATAAGCTTTACTTCCTAATTGAATTTGATACGGTACCGCTCCCTGTGGATTCGACCCCAACCTTTTGTTGTGTTATATACTGGAAAACGATCCCCTACACCTAGTATTGTATGAGGTGTAGTTAAGCATTTATAAAAAATGGCGCCGCTGTTGGGGAGTGGTGTTATTAAATTCTTTTTATTGAAGTTAGTTTGTGATTTTATTGTGTTATAGTTGAACCCACTTACTGTTTGTTGTTGTTTGTTTCCTTTGAGCATGTGACGAAATGAGCATAAACAGTAGTAATGCCAGCCAGCTGGGCCATAATGATTATATTGGCCATTTGAATTATGTGAACGTGGCCAATGTGAATGATATACACTTTGGTGGTGTAGGTACCATCCTGCTGCCTCCTATCATGGGGAATACAGTGTTCCATGTGACAAGCACAATGTTGCAACTATTGCAAATGAAGGGATTATGTAGTGGCTTGGCGCACGAAGACCCCCACGACTATATTTGGAACTTCGTGGACGTTTGTTGTCCTTTCTCATTCAACAATATATCCCTATAGTCGGTTCGTCTTAGGTTGTTCCTATTTTCACTGATGGGAGAGGCTACCAAGTGGTTAGTCGATCTCTTAAGGGACTCAATCACCACTTGCAATGAACTTACTATGGTGTTCTATGTCAGATTTCTTCCTCCCTCAAAGATGATGTCGTTAAGGGAAAATACCCAAGGTTTTAAATGCTTGGATGGTGAGCCAATTCATGAGACTTGGCTGCGTTTCCAGAACTTGCTGCTTCAATGCCCGACACATGGACTTCCAACCAATGTCTTGTTACAGTATTTCTACTAGAGTCTAGATTCGGTGAATAAGGGAGTGGCTAACCAACTTTTTCAAGAATGTATCATGCAGAAGCCTTTTGAGATTGCATCAACTTTACTTGATGGCATGACCAAGATCAATCGGGCTTGGTATACAAGAGAGGATCAAGTGTCTCCCTTAACATTAAGGATGACGAAAGATTAGATTGAGAAGGACCAACAGAGGGACCAAAACATGGCTAAAATGATGACCCAATTGGATCTCTTGTCAAAGAATGTAATGGGAAGTGGTACTAGAGCGGTAAATATTGTTGGTGTTAGCGGGGTGAACCCCAAGGATGCACATTTTGATGCTTTATACAAAGAGAAAGTGAGCTTCCTTGCAAATCAAGGTGGAGGTTTCCATCCGAGCTAGCTAAGGCCAGGTGGGAACCAAGGTTGGAACAAAGATCGTGATGACAGTTGGAGAGACCATGAGCAGGAGTGGCATGATCGTGGAAACAATTGGAAAGAAAGATATGGGCACAAGGATAGGTATGTGCCTCCCCATGAGCGTCAAAAGCCAAAAGATCAAAGAGTCGATCCGGAGAGCTTCCGTATGAAAGATATGCTTTCACGCATTCTCACAAAAGTTGAGCGGTTGGACAAAGTTTTGAAAGAGATGAAAGAAGAAGTCTCAACTCTTAACCAAACGGTGACTTCTCATGCCGTGTCCATTAAGTAGGTGGAGACACAAATGGGTTAAATTTAAACTCATCTAAATCCAAGACAAAAGGGAGGGTTGCCAAGTGACACAATGGCCAACCCCATAAATGAAGCTTGAATGGGTATCTTCGTCATGCCATGACGTTAAATAAGCCGCTTCTTGGGAGGTAACCAAAGTTTTTGATGTTTTTATTATAGCTTCTGAATAACGGGTGTTGATTGTGCAGGTTAAAAAGTGGAAATCGTGAAAAAAGAAGTTGTAGGCGAGCCAAATTTCCAGTCGGCGAGCACGTCTTGGACCATCGTTCGAACCACCAAATTTGGTTGGAGGTTCTGTAAAACTCAGTGAGCCAAAGGTCCAGTCGGTGACTCGCCGAATAGGTCGGCGAGCCCGACTTTGACTGGCGTTTGAACCACCTAGTTTCCTAGGAGTTCTATAAACCTCAACGAGCTAAAGTACCACTTGGTGCATCACCGAATGGGTCGGCGACCACAACTTACTTCACCAACTAGCGCACGGACTGAAGAGTTTTTTTAAAGGCCAACCTTTTTAAATACAAAATCTCTTCATTTTCACACTTTACAACTCCCGTACTTTCATAATCGCTATTAAATTTTTGTATTCTCGTATTTTGATTCTTGTTTTGTTTGGGATCTTGTGCTCGGGTGGGATCTTGTGCTCGGGGTGGAATTTTGGGATTTCACTGCTTCCTAGCTTTTCAAACTCTCGACATACAAGGTTGGTTTTCTAAACAGCCCTTTATAAGTGGTTGAAATCAAATGCAATTTTCATTTTGTAGTTGTTATATGTGTTTATTGTTGGTTTGTTTATCGTATGGTAGTTTTCTAGCCCGTATTAAATTGAAATCGTGTTATTTGGCCTTAAAATGAAATTCCCGTGTCGTTGATTAATGTAATTGTTGGGTTGTGTTGAAAATGTTGTGTCTATTAGGATGAAGTCTGAGTAACCCCGAATTGTGTTAATTGTCAAATTTTACCCAATGATGGAGTGGTTGACGTCATTCTTAAGGGAAAAAGACGTCAATTGGCCAATTTTGGCCAATCAGGGGAAGTCTGACTGCCCCGTGGGCATGGGTCTTGATTTAATTGCATGAAATAATTGTTTAAATTTGTTTCATGGGCTGCAGGTTTGATTTTGACGTTTGGGGTACAAATCTTGCACGTTGGGCTTTTCGGCGAGCTGGGTCGAGCTCCCCAAGTATCTCGGTGGTTCACCTAACGTCCCCTAGATTACCCTTTAATTCTGTATTTTGAGAGTCTGAGTTCTGTAACTTTTGTCGATATGCTTGAGATGGTTGAGTTCACTCGCTGACTCGCCGAAATAACATTTGATCGCCCTTCTGCCTCCCATATTTCCTATTTTATTTTGTAACTTTCGGCGAGATACTTCTAGTTTTCCGAATGGTGTCGACAATCCACCGAATGGCCCTGCACATCGCCGACATGTGCTTAGTTTGAACTATTTTGTTTCTGTAACTTTCATAGAGCCCAACCTAGCTTACCAAAGAGGTTTGGCAACTCACCGAATGGTTTGGCGAATATTTTTGTGCAATTTTTTATACTTTGCTATTACTTCAAATTGCATCTAACGTTAGCTGTTTTGTGTTGCAGAAATGGCTAGACCCAAGGTAGCATGAAGAAATCAACCACCCCCGAAAGCAGGCACGTGGAATTAAGATTAATGAGGAGGTCACCGCCTCCCGGGCCTCGGCTACCAAACTCCCTCCAAAAGGTGGAAAATGAAAGGGCAAAGGCCCTGTACAACCCACACACGTGGAGGAGAGCTCTGATAGTGATGGGATATACACAACATACCTCACTCATTCTGATAACGAGGGCAGTTCTCTAGCCTCCGTCTCTGAGCCGGAAGATGATCAACTCCTACATGTTAGGAGAACAGAGCTTCACTCCATATAGTTAAATGATCCGTCTAGGATCCCTGTACCTCCTACACCTCCTCCTCCTCTAGCTACATCCCTAGCTCAGACAGTGGTCCAGGGTCCTCCTCCCCGGTCACTCCATAGACTAAAGGTTGAGGGATTGAGGATGATCTTGGAAGAGAAGCGGTTGCCATAGATGGTATGGTGGATAGGTATCCCAAAATGTGGAACACTCTAAAGTACCACAATTTTGAAATCTTTACTAATCCCCGAGGCCCACATATCCCCACTTAGGTCTGGGAGTTTTATGCAGCGTATAGAGAGCTGGTCCCGAAAGGAAAGAAGAAGGCCAGCATGTTTAAACAGGTAGATGAGGTGATAGTTTGAGGTCGGAAGGTGAAGTGAAGCAACTAAAATATAAATGTTGCGCTCGGGTGATCATGCGACTTCATGCATGACTACATTGATCTCTATAAGAAGTAGACCGTAGAGGATCTGAAGGGTTGGTTGGCACCACTATTATTTGATGTTACCTTAAGGTGGATAGAGGCTGGGGTACTGATCGAGAAGAAGGACCTGAACGTTGCTGCCAGATACTTGTTCGGGTTCAATAAAAGCACTATCATGCCATCTCAAAATGAATCCCTCTGAAAGCTGCCTGTCTGGGGCTGATTATAGAACGATAAATGTTGAATTTAGGGCTACTTATTGAGCAAGAGATGGCCATGAGGGTCAAGCAGAGCAAGACCTCACTCCCTTTCCTCCTGCTGATCAGCGAGCTATGCCAGTAGGCCCGTGTTCGAGGGATGGGAAGAAGGATGTGGTGGTGACACCCACCTCTTCTTCTGACAACCCACACATTGAGGCTGAGTTCTTGAGAGATGAGGCTGATCAGAGGAGGATTGCACCAGCAGATACGTCCCTAGTTGTTGATGTTGATATATTGCCGACCGAGGCAATCATGCCCCCGCACACTACTGAGCCTTTAGGCACCTCTGTTCCTTCTGCTTCTGAGACTCCTAGTAACTCTGCTACACCCCCTCCCTCTTCCTCTACTATTGTTGCTGCCTCTATGCCCCCTATCACCCAGACCATGCTATACAAGATGGGTTATCTGGCTCATTTCGGTCGATGTGCGTGCCTCTTGGGTAGAGGTTGCTATGCCTGGAATGATAGAGTGGGCAATAGCTGCTGCCTTGGCCCCTATTAGGGCTGAGATGATAGATCACGAGTTTGCACTAGATCCCCTTGTAGTGAGGGTTAATGCTTGTGAGCAGAGTCGAGGTGCTATTGATGAGGTGATGGCCTTGACGGCCAATGTGATTAGGCTGAGGAAGGATGTGGACCAGCAGAAATCCACTTATTTGTCGATGTTGTTTTGGAAAGTGGAGATTGATTAACACTATCAAAGATACTTCATCCAATACTAAGCATCATCGATCATTTAATAGTAATATAACCCAACCAAGGGTTGGGGTCGAGTCCTATGGGAGTAGTTTTTCCTTCAAATTCGAAAATGAAACTTTGACACAATCTCTTCAATGTTAAACTTGTTATGCCTTCAAGGTTATGGTTATATTTAGAAAATTTCAATCCAACTTCATGAATAAACACAAATTAAACAAATACTAGAGTAGAACTTGGGGAATTGACCAGCCAATTGTTGAATTTTACTTTAGAGGGTGAATGTTGATACTAACAGTAGGTTATTTTGTTGTGGGTAGGTCGGGCCATACATAAGATAACTTTCTCTCAAACAATTACCTTTCCTATGACGAATTCTATCGAATTTCATCATTGATCGAAAGATGCCCATCCCTTTGTCCTCATCAAATCCACAATCTTGAGCTGGATACAAAGGATAGATCTCGGATTTCACTCTCTCGAGCTGAAATTCGGGTAACCCACTACTAAGGATGCTAAGATTGATACCTTGGTCTGTGCTTCTCTCTCGAGCAAGTTCACAACATGGAATCAATTACACTAGATATGCAAAACAACTTCAAAACGCAGTAAAAATTTAGACACACTTCAAATTAACCTCCCTATTTGCATTTCAGCAATACCCACTTAGCAAAACTTAAATAATTGGCTTCATCGTCAAAACCCCAAGAGAAGGGTTTTAGTCACTCATATCAAAAGTAGAAAAATTAACATTCATTCTTCTTCCCATAAGTGAATACAAAAATGAGAATTTTTATGAAGAAATAAGCTAAAAATATTCTTGATTACAAAATCTCTAAGGATATTTAGATTAAAAAATCCCTCACCAGAACCTTTGGTCGTTTCCTATCTCTAATTGGTTTATTCCCTCATTTCTCAATATCTCATCTCCTTTCCAAAAATCAATTTAAATAAGTCTAATGTGTGACTGTTACAGACCATTCGACAAGGTTAGTCGAATGTCGCCGATAGGTCGGTGACGCACGGATTATTCTTTATCTCATCTTCAATTTTTTTTCTCTTTCTTAGTTCAACTACTGTAAATTTAGGCGATCTAGATCAGGATCGCTGAACACTTCCACGAATCACCTTATGTCTATTATTTCGCTCATCAGCGTGTGTTCAGATCTTCTTCAGCAATTTTTGGCGACCTGAATGTCCTTCACCGAATAGATCGGCGACTCACCAACTGGCTCTACTGCTCGCCAAAATTACCCTGAGTTTAGCTCCGGCATTCTGTAACTTTAAGTGGTTTCATGGCTGTTCGGTGATCCACTGAATGCTCTTTTCTATCTCCAACGTGGTCACCTCTTCCAGGTCTTGGCACAATAGAACATTAGGTGAGATCACGGCCATTCGGCGACTCACCCAATGGTTTGGGCGATCTTCAAGCCTTCTCTTCTTTGTTCTTTCAGTTGCCTTGTTCCTTTTTGCTCTATAGTGTCCATGCTTTGTCCCTAAGTTCAAATGTCTGAAATTGAAGGATTTACATCAGTTATTGAGACAAAGTGCACATTTAAAGACACCGATTCTATTAAAATCAAACCCTAAATGAATCCAAACTGTGGACTCATCAACACCCCCAACTTAAACTTTTGCTTGTCCTTAAGTAAAACTCAAGTTCAGCAGTTCAAAAAGGGTGCCTCAAATAGTGCTACACAGGACTCAATCATGAATGCACCCAAAAAGATTCAACTTACTTATGCAAGGAACAAATGTGCAATCAAAGTTTGAAGTTGTGACTCACCAATATCAAAGAATCCCAAACTCACAATACTTGCTTCAAATGCAAGTTCAAGCTCAACTAAAGTGTTCAAATGCCCTCACACAAAGAATGATTCCATATTCACACAATGGTTCACAATTTAAAGCTTCGGAATCAAATGCAACGCTCACACTCACAAAGATGAACATAATGCATTATTTCACCGATACGTTTACCCGTATTTTCCAATTGATACTTGCTTCAGCTCACTCAAGATCACAAAGGTCTTTCCAAGGCTTGTAATGGGGCAGAGTGCAAAGGTATGGTAATTTAGGCTCAATGGCTATAGTCCTCATGAAATGTGGTGTGAACAACACTTCCCTTTTCTTTTCTTCATCATGTTCATTCGTGCTAACAAGGCATCCCATTATTCACTTTCCATGGATCATTGGAAACCCCATTTTCTCTTCTTCTTTTTTTCAAGGGGTTCCATTTTTATTTTTATCAATACCATGGGTAGAAGGGACTTTCTTGCACTCCTTGATGTTTCTTCTCTTTTTACCACATCCCCAACTTACGCTTTTGGCCTGAGTTGGCTATTCAAACAAACCACAAATCATGAGAATTATGGGTAATGGGTCAAGAAAGGTCATGTTTTTATCAAGCTTTTTCCAAGAAAAGGTGAAGGCTCAAAAGTTATTCAAAAGAGGTTCACACACTCACAGGGTAGGCCACAAAAGAGGTATATGTCAAATTGGTTCACACTCTTTAAAGTTGCCTAAGATCACATCCCTAAATCAACTGGACCAATGGGGAAAATTCAGGTGTCATCATACATGGTTCACGGTAAGCTCATCACACAAGGGATTCACACTAAAGTCAAACAAGACTCCACACTCTCACTAGTGTGCAATGCTCATCACAAGTGACTTGATTTGATAATTGGTTAGTCACAATGAGATGTCAAGAGTTCACATATTGTCTATGCAACTTCATTTGTCCTCATCACATTCATGCTTGTTCAATTATGAACACTATTCAAGTCATCAGTATTGATCAAGACCGATACTCAAATTTGCAAAAGCAAAGCCTCTTTCAACACAAGTACGGGGCTCTGAAACAAGGAGGAGGTTCGCTGAGGTTCATGAGTAGGCTCCACACCCCTAACAAAAACAATTCATATTGTCCTCAATGTGGGTAGAGAGCGAGCAATTACCAAAATTTAACATGAAATATAAGTAATAAAAAGTATCAAGAAATGAAAGTACTTTAATGTGTCAATAAGTAAAGCAGGGTAGCGAGAAATCTTCACTAAATGCTCCGATGGTGATGGAGTGAAATGGTCACAGAGTGCTTTGGCGATGCACCGAATGTTTTTTAGATCACCCTTAGTTCCAGTAGACTGCACTCCCAGAGAAGGCAAATTGATGAAGATGTAGTGGATCGCCGAACACCTCGGTGATCCGCATAATGAACTTAAAGCATCACCGGTCGATCCTTGAGGAACATTGTCCGCTTTGAATAGAAAGGGCGAGGAGAATTGGGTCACCTAAACACATCGGCGATACGCCGACTAGTGAATTTATCCCACCGAATGTTCTCGAGTCTCAGTCTCATTTTTAGATCCATAAGGTGAACCAAGTTGTGCTCGCCCAAATAGTTGGGCACTCGCCAACAAGACTTTTGTCTCACTCAAGATCCCTACTCCTGCAAAAATCAACACACACATTATTTAAAATAGTAACACTTGGGTTGCCTTCTAAGAAGCACCTTATTTAACGTCATGACACAACGTGGAAATGCTCTCAAGCATCTTCCAGGTACACACCTCAATCAAAGAAATCTCCTGGCATTCTCCAAAGTACAATTTTAAGCGTTGCCCATTCACCTTAAATGCAGGTCCCTCTTGACCCTCAACTTCTATGGAACCATTGTTGAATACTCTTGTCACTCTAAATGGTCTTGACCATTTGGACTTGAGCTTTCCTGGAAAGAGTCTAAGTCGGGAATTGTATAGTAACACCAAGTCTCCCACTCTAAACTCCCTCTTAAGAATTTTAGCATTATGTCATTTCTTAATCTTTTCCTTGTACATGGATGAACTTTCATAAGCTCTGAATTTGAATTCATCCAATTCGTTTAGCTGCTCCACTCTCCCCTTTCAGGTCTTTGTCCAATCAAGATTTAAAGCTTTCAACGCCCACAACGCTTTGTGTTCCTACTCGACTGGTCGATGGCAAGATTTACCAAAAACTAGTTGATACAGAGACATCCCAATAGGAGTTTTGTATGAGGTGTGATACGCCCATAGTGTGTCATCCAACTTTCGAGACCAATTAGTCCTATTTGAATTTACTGTCTTAGCCAAAATGCTTTTGATCTCCCGGTTTGACATTTCAACTTGTCCACTTGTTTGGGGATGATACGACATTTCTACTTTGTATTTCACCCCATACTTACTCAATGCAGCTGAGAACCATTTATCACAAAAGTGTGATTCTCCATTGCTAATAATGGCTCATGGAGTCCCAAACCTTGCAAAAATGTAGCGCTTCAAGAATTGAACAACACTATTTCCTTCGTTGTTTGGAAGACCTACAGCCTCTACCCATTTGGAAACATAATCCACATCCACCAAGATATATTTATTGCCAAATGAGCTCACAAATGGACCCATAAAATCAATTCCCCATATATCAAATAGTTCCACTTCCAAAATTGGCATCAGATGCAACTCGTGCCTTTTGGGCACTCCACCTTGCTTTTGGCATTGCGTGCACTTCTTGACAAACTCATGAGCATCTTTGTATAGAGATGGCCAATAGTACCTACTTTGCAGAACTTTAGCTTCTATTCGTACACCACTATCATGACCTCCAAGTGGCGAAGCGTGATATGCATGCAGGATCTCAATAGCTTCTTCTTCTGGAACACATCTTCTAATTATATGGTCAGCACACTCTCTAAATAAATATGGTTCATCCCAAAAGTATTTCTTAACATCGAACAAGAACCTCTTTTGTTGGTAAAATTTCAGTTCGTCTGGCACTACTCCACACACTAAATAATTTGCAAAATCAGCATACACAGGGGGTTGTGTGAGGGTTACCGCGAATACATGTTCATCGGGAAAAATATCCTTTATGTCGATCTCCAGCTTGTCATTCTCCCTGCCTTCCAATCTTGACAAGTGATCAGCCACTTGATTTTCACAACCTCTTCTATCTTTGGCCTGAAAGTAAAATTCTTGCAATAAAAGCACCCACCTTATCAATCTCGATTTGGCGTCTTTCCTTGCCATTAGATAACGCAATGCAGCATGATCAGTGTGAATAATCACTTTTGTACCTAGCAAGTATGCGCGAAACTTCTCAAACGCATAAACCACTACAAGTAACTCTTGTTCGGTAACTGTGTAGTTACATTGAGCACTGTTTAAAGTTTTGCTTGCATAGTAAATGGGATGAAAAAATTTATTATGTTTCTGTCCCAACACTACGCCTAATGCCATACCGCTTGCATCACAAATTACTTCAAATGGCTCTGACCAATAAGGACTATTGATGATTGGAGTGGAAATCAATTTTTATTTCAAGCATTGGAGAGCCACCATACAAGCATCATCAAAGTGGAGTTTCACCTCTTTTACCAAAAGTTTGCATAGAGGTAGTGCAATCTTTGAGAAGTCTTTGATGAACCTCCTATAAAATCCGGCATGTCCTAAAAAATTTCGAACCCCCTTTACTGAAATAGGTGGCAGTAATTTCTCGATTACTTCAACTTTTGCTTTGTCCACCTCTAGCCTCTTTTGTGATACTTTCTGACCAAGCACAATTCCTTCCTTAACCATGAAATGACACTTTTCCTAATTTAGGACTAAATTGGTCTCAACGCATCTTTGGAAAACTTGTCCTAAGTTCTCTAAGCATTCTGAAAATGTGTCACCCACAACTGACAAATCATCCATAAATACTTCCATTGAGTCTTCCACCATGTCAGCAAAGATGGATAGCATGCAACGTTGGAACGTAGCCGGGGCATTACACAATCTGAATGGCATTCGTTTGAAGGCAAAACTACCATAAGGGAAGGTAAATGTTGTTTTCTCTTGATCCTCCGGAGCAATGGAGATTTTATTTATAGGCAGAATACCCATCCAAAAAGCAATACCACCCGCTCTCGGATAGTCGGTCAAGCATTTGATCCATAAAGGGCATGGGGAAATTATCTTTTTCAATCCATGAATTTAGCTTCTGATAGTCCATACAAACTTTCCAACCTGTCACCGGTCTAATAGATACAAGCTCCCCCTTGTCATTAGGGACAACCGTGACTCCTCCCTTTTTTGGTACACATGCACAGGACTGACCCATTTGCTATCCGCAATACGGTAGATCACTCCTGCGTCAAACCGCTTTATTATTTCCTTGTTCACCACCTCTTGCGTTGGCAGGGTTAGTCTTCGCTGATGTTTAACACTCGGCTTACAATTACTATCAAGCTGAATTTTGTGAGTGCATATGCCTGGAGGGATGCCCACTATATCAGCAATAGTCCAACCGATGGCTTTTATATTCCTTCTCAGTACTTCAAGGAGAAATTTTACTTGCCAATCAATTAAATCGGCTTCATTAATCACCGGCAAGGTGTTATTTGTACCTAAGAAAGCATAGAAGAGGTGAGAGGGTAATACCTTCAGCTCAAGATTTGGTGGTTCTTCAGTTGATGGTTTGATGGGAGGGCTCTCTCAGTTTTTTAAGTCAATGTCCAATTTCATTGGAGTCTTTGTAAATTCCGCCATGCTTGAAAATGCGGCTACCACTTCGTCTTTGCCTTTAACCTCAAACTCTTCATCGTTAGCCAACACAACTTCAAGTGATTCTTTGCTGCACATCAAATGGCTCACACTAGCCACTACCTCGTCAATCATATTAATGAGATTACATGAATTTCACTCATGTGTTTCATTGATTTGCACACATCAAAGGTGACTTCATCTTCATTAACCCAAAATTTCAACTCCCCACTCTCAACATCCACTAACGCTCTCCCAGTTACCAAAAATGGCCTCCGCAAGATAATAGGAATTTTGGCATCTATGTCACAGTTGAGTATGACAAAATTGGCCAAAAAAATGAATCGATCAACCTTAACCAAAAGGTCATAAAGTATTCCCACTGGATGTTTGATCGATATGTCAGCAATTAAGAGTCTCATAGTTGTTGCCTGCGCTTCACCCAACCCGAGTTGCTTATAAATAGCATAAGCCATTAGATTAATACTTACTCCCAGATCGCATAAGGATTTTGCGAACTTGAGCATGCTATAGTACACGAGATGGTTAATGATCCAGGATCATCTTTCTTTTCGATCAGCTCATTCGTCATAATTGCTCTACAATTGTGCGAAACTTTGATTGTCTAAAAATCTAAGCTCCTTTTTTTGTGACTAACTCCTTCATAAATTTGGCGTAACCCGACATTTCCAACAATGCTTCAACTAGAGGGAGATTAAACGATAAGGTCTTGAATACCGATAGAAATTTCTTGAACTTCTCGTCCTCATTCTTTTTCTTGAGGCATTGAGAGAATGGAGGAGATATTTTAGGTAAGGGTTGCTTGGCTTTCAGGCATGGCTTGTGCTTTTCCTCCTCACTTTGCAACTCCTTTGTAATGTCTTAAGGAATGGTTATCTCTTCTTCCTCTATATATTTTCCTTCATTCCGCATGTGTTCTTCTTCGTTACCCGTCACATCACCTTTTACTTCTTTTCCACTCCGAGTAACAACGGCCAATCCTTTATCTTCATCATCTGTCACCATATTTTGTTTCAATTGTATTGAAAGTAAACTCAATTGATCTTCAAGGAATTTGATTGCATCTGCGTGCGATTTTACTTTATTGTTCAAGGATGAGATGTCACCTTTTATCCCTTTCAATAAATCATCCAAGCTTTCAACTTTATCAAGAATGCGTGAAATCAAATCATTCACGCGGGGACTGCTTTCACCTCCCCTTGATTTTGGGCTCTCACTTGAGTGAGTGTGATTCTCTTCATATTCATCCTCTCTTCTCCAATACTCATTTTGCTCGGAAAAATCTTGGTGGCATCTCCTTTGTTCAACTTCCTTATGATGGTTCTAACCTTGATTTCCACCTCGCAGCAAATAGCATGGGTAGAAACCCTCCTCACTTCTTCTGGAGTTCCAACCTTGATTCTCCCCAGGATTTGAATAGCGTGAGGATGAACCCTCCTCAACTCTGAACACTCCACAAGTCCCTTCATGTGTTCACGTAGAACTTCCATTTGGGTCAACATCTTCTTGATGTTTTCATCCCTCTCTTTCTCTTTATCCAGTTTCTCTTGTGTTAATCTAAAATGAAATGGGGAGACTTGATCTTCTTTGTTGTACCATGCTTGGTTTATTCTAGTCATGTCATCTAGAAGAAATGAGGCTACCTCAAACAATTGCAACATTATTCCTTCTCGCACCAACTGATCAGCCACTCCTTTATTAACCGAATCTAGGCTTCGGTAGAAATATTGAGGTAACAAATCATTTGGCAGCCCATGATTTGGGCATTTAAGTAGGAGCTTCTTGAATCTCACCTATGTTTCATGGAGCGGTTCCCCCTCTCGTCGCTTGAAACCTTGAATTTCATCTCTAAGTTTCATCATCCTTGATGGAGGAAAGAATCTTGCGTTAAATGCTATAACCAGCTCCTCCCATGATTTGATGGAGTTGTTTGGTAACTCGATTAACCACTTATTAGCTTCTCCCTTTAAAGACAAAGGGAATAATCGTAGCCGAATTGACTGTTGTGACACACCTTTGAATGAAAAAGGGCTACACACCTCTGTGAAGTTTCTCATATGCTCGTGTGGGTCTTCATGATCTAGTCCTCCATATAGTCCCCTCATTTGGAGAAGGCGCAGAGTTGTGCTAGTGACTTCAAACATCACATCCCCATCAGTTTGTGTGATGCAAATTGCACCGATTCCACTCGATTGTCCCGGGTTGTAGACACTATTGATGTCATCTATACCGTCTCGATGACCTGCTTGACTGTCATTCATCTCTTTCTCACTCATGTCTACTTCTATGTGGTACAACCAACACTTACACAACTCAGCCAAAACCAATTTAAGTACAACCAACAAATTTGAGAGTGACAAACCTTCAATCAAAGAATTCTAATTAACGCTACTCCCCGACAGCGGCGCCATTTTGATTAACACAATCAAAGATAGTTCATCCAATACTAAGCATCAACGATCATTTAATAGTAATATAACCCAACCAAAGGTCGAGGTCGAGTCCCAAAGGAGTAGTTTTTCCTTCAAATTTGAAAATGAAACTTTGATACAATATCTTCAATGTTAAACTTGTTATGCCTTCAAGGTTATGGTTATATTTAGCAAATTTGAATCAAACTTCACGAATAAACACAAATTAAACAAATACTATAGCAGAACTTTGGGAATTGACCAAAAAATTGTCAAAATTTACTTTAGAGGGTGAATGTTGAAACTAAGAGTAGGTTATTTTATTGTGGGTAGGTCGGGCCATATATAAGATAACTTTCTCTTGAAAAATTACCTTTTCTATGACGAATTCTCTCAAACTTCATCACTGATCGAAAGAGGCCCAACTCTTTGTCCTCATCAAATCCACTCTCTCGAGCTGGATACAATGGATAGATCTCATATTTCACTCTCTCGATCTGAAATCCAGGTAACCCACTTCTAAAGATGCTAAGATTACTACCTTGGTTTTGTGTTTCTCTCTCGAGCAAGCTCACAATGTGGAATCAATTATACTAAATATACAAAACAACTTCAAAATGCAGTAACAATTCAGACCCACTTCAAATTAACCTCCCTATTTACATTTAAAAAAAACCGACTTATCAAAACTTCAACAATTGGCTTCATAGTCAGAACCCCAAGAGAAGGGTTTTAGCCACTCATATCAAAAGTAGAAAAATTAACATTCATTCTTCTTCCCATAAGTGAGTACAGAAATGAGAATTTTTATGAAGAAATCAGCTAAAAATCATCTTGATTACAAAATCTCTACGAATATTTAGATTAAAATCCCTCTCCAGAGCTTTTGGTGGTATCCTCTCTCTAATTGGTTTGTTCCCTCGTTTCTGAATACCTCCTCTCCTTTCCAAAAATCAATTCAAATAAGTCTTAATGTGTGACTGTTACAGACCATTCGACGAGATTAGTCGGATGTTGCCGATAGATCGGTGACGTGCCGATTGTTCTTTATCTCACCTTCAATTTTTCTTTTCTCTTTTTTGGTTCGGCTACTGTAACTTTAGGCGATCCAGATCGGGATCACCAAACACTTCCACGAATCACTTTATGTCTATTATTTTTCTCATCAACGTGTGTTCAGATCTTTTTCAACAATCTTTGGCGACCTTATTGTCCTTCACCGAATAGATCGACGACATGCCAACTAGCTCTGCTGCTCACCCAAATTACTGAGTTTAGCTTCGGTATTCTGTAACTTTAGGCAGTATCATGGCTATTTGGCGATCCGCCGAATGTTCTTTTCTATCGCCAACATGGTCACCGCTTCCAGGGCTTGGCACAATTGAACATTAGGTGAGATCATGGCCATTTGGTGACTCGCCCAATGGTATGGGCGATCTTCAGGCCTTCTCTTCTTCATTCTTTCAGCTGCATTATTCCTTTTTGCTCCGTAGTGTCCATGCTTTGTCCCTAAGTTCAAATGTCTGAAATTCAAGTATTTGTATCAATTATTGAGACAAAATGCACATTTAAAGACACTGATTCAATTAAAATCAAGCACTAAATGAGTCCAAACTGTGGACTCATCAGAGATCTCGATATGCCGAGCACTGATATTCCAGCCTGTTCTATGGTTTGTTCGGCTTCTATGATTGGAGATGATCCTAGGGTTGAAGAGGCAGATGCGGAGTTCGAGGTTGAGACAGATAAGGAGTAGCTCGAGGTTAGAGATAAGGCTGTCTACGATGATTTGGCAGACCTTGATGGTTCCATGGTGGAGACAGGTGTGCAGACCTCATTGAGAGATGTGTCAAAGGTAGGGTCCAGTGGAGCGAAGGATGCTAATATTCAAGGCACTGTTGCCCCAACACAGAGAGTTACTGACATGCAGACTTCACCCCAAGTTTAGCCTGGCAGGATGACTCTTTTGCCTCCCTTACTATCATTTTTAGATTTTATAACTTTTTCTTTGCATTTGAGGACAACTGCTATTTCTGTTGGCAGGGTAAGGTATTTCCATACCCACCTCTTTTGGGCTGGTTTTGTGAATGTTTGATCTGATTTGATGTTTGTATATATATGTTTTTGATCCATATTGATCCATTATTTTTAATGTGCGAATGGCTTCGAACCAATTTTAATTAGTTCATACTTTTTGATTTGTGTGAACATGGTTGTTCTCTTGCAATTTTGAGTGTGGTTGTGATCAATATCAATGAATTGAATAGTTCCCTTGTTTGAACGATCTGTATGTGCAAATTCGATGAGGCAAATTGAGTTGCATAAGCCATAAGTGAACTCGTAGCATCTCATTATGACTATGCCGATTGTTGAATGGATGTCTTGTGATGATCATTGCACGCTAGCGAGAATGGTTAAGTCTTGTTTGCTGATTGTGTTGAATGTCGTGTGTTGTGACGTTGCTTTGAAATGAATGCTTGATAAGACATAGAACTCGCCCCGTTGGTCCAATTGACTAATGTGAGCGAATTATAGAAATGATCTTAGGCAATTTTGTAAAGAGTGAGCTAACTTTGACATTATACCTCTTTGTGGCCTCCTTGTGAAGAGTGAACCTAGCTTGGCACCATTTGAGCCAAAAATTTTTTTGGAAGAACCTTGAACACACATGACCCTTTTTCTTTCCCACCTATAATCTTCATGGAGCATTGGTTGTGTTGAATAGCCAACTTAGGCCGAAAGCCTAAGTTGGAGGTGTGGTGAAAAAGGAGACAAATAAAGAAGTTTGAGAAATTCCTCCTTTTTGAAAGATTATGTTGGAAAAAAATGGGACCCCTCCATTTAAAAAAAGAGAGAAAAAGAGCACTGAAGATAAAAAAAAGATCAAAAAAGAAAGGAATTGTTGAAATAAAGTGTGAGCGAAGAGAAAATGAAATGGGGCATCTGATGAAGTTTTGATTGAAATAATAGGGTGTGGATTTGGAGAATCAAAAAGTGTTATAGAGAAGGTGAAAGACTGAAATGCAGTCCATGCTGCATGAAGATAATAGTCACTAATCCTAAATGACCTTACCCTAACCTTCATCCCTGATCTGAACCTTGAAAGACCTTTGAGATCTTGATTGAGTTTAACACCGTGTTGGTTGGAAAATAAGGGCAAGCCCATGGGAAAGATCTTGCATGTGTCTGTTCTTAAGAGGGTGAGAGTTGTTTGTGATTCCTACATTCTGAAAATTTGATACTCTTGATGAGTAGATGAAATCGTTTTTGTTATGAGGGCATTCTAATACTCTTGTTGAGCTTGAACTTTTATTTGAAGCAAGCATTGAGAACTTGAGTCTCTTTGATGTTTGTTAATCACAATTTGAATTTTAGAGTGCACAATTAAATATTGCATGTGTTTTTTGATCCTCTTGTGTGCATTTATGTTCAGTCTTGACTAGCAGTGTTTGTAGACATCCTTGTTGAACTTATTGATATTGAGTTTTTACTTGAGGACAAACAAAAGTTTAAGTTGTGGGTGTTGATGCGTCTGAGATTTCGACTCATGTAGGGCTTTGTTTTGACAGTTTATTGTCCTCAAATGCCTAATTTATTCTCCGAATTGATGTTAAAATATTTATTTGTAGCAAAAAATGCAAAAAGAGCAAGGCAAGGACACTACCGGGCGAAAATGAGCTAAAAAGATGAAAAAAGCTGAAGATAACAAAAGGCTGAGAATCGCCAAAGCCACTCGGCGACTCGCCAAATGGAACTTCAAATCACCTAAAGTTCTAGACTGCCTTTCTTGGGGAGAAGTGAACTTGGTGATGAATTTGGACATTCGGCGAACCACCGAACGGATTGGCAACACTTACTGGGATCGCCTAAAGTCACAGAACCCTAAGGATAAAGGACCATGAATGACCAGCAATTGATGGGAGTGATTGGCGCATCGCCGACTTGGTCAACGATGATCAACTTACCTCACCTAATGATCTTGGCCATCAAAATTTGGGAAACTATAAGTTGAATTTTTGTCACGACCCAGGAGTACACCCTAGATCTAACATGGCATAATCGACCCTGTAGGGGTCTCATACAAGCCGCGTAGCATATCATAACATAATATAATAGAAAAAGTACAGAAATTTTAGAAACTTTATCCACACAATCGAAGTCTTTATAAAAGCAAGTGGAAGTCGTACTACACTATTGTCTCAAACCATCTACTACGATACTTTGAATAACTATTGGGACATAGCCCATACAATAGTCTCAAAACATGAAATAAAAGACATAAATGAAATGGTATCTTTGTTCTTGAAGCTATGAGGACTCACCAAGTCTTCAACTCCTTGCAACTTTTAGAAACTAATCTCCAAGAATATAACTCAAATCTCCGAACCCTACATTTGATTTGAATATAAGCAAAGTATGCGTTAGTACAAAATGTACTAAATATGTTATCTAGCATAACATCATAAGAGCATAACATAAGGGTTAGTTAATATAAGACATATTCCATAATCATGAAACAATTCATGAAACATAAACAATAAGCATAAGCGACAATATCATAATCATAAGTAAAGTATCCATCATAAGCATCATATAAGCATTATTCAACTTTTAGTCATTCATATCATAATAGGACTTCTCTCAAGTAACCTCAGAGCATACTTGTGCAATGCATGAATAAGACCCCATAATCCCATCCAAGCTATGTATCCCTTTTTGTTCATCTTAATCATAGTCTATATGCATAGTTAAGTCCTAGGCCTTCATATCATAAGAGCACTATACTCCTAAGTAACCTCAAAGTATACTTGTGCAATGCATGAATGGCATCTCATAATACCATTCACACTAAGCATAACCTTGAAGTCACCATATTCATACTTACCATTCATTTGGTCTCATTCTTAGCTTACTTCATATTTGCAAGGTAATTATCACCTCTAGTTAATCATGTCATGGAAGGAAACTATAGCAACAACCCAAGCTAAACATACATCATATAAGAGAAGACTTCATAAGTAGCTTCAAGTCATACTTGTGTAATGCATGAATGACATCCCATAATACCATTCATAGTAAGTACCACCTTAGGCTATCATACATACTTACTAGTTGGGGACTAGTTCCTCCTTTCTATATGCCAATCCACCTTAGGCTATCATACATGCTCACTAGTTGGGGACTAGTCCCTCCTTTCTATTTGCCATTAGTCATTTAAGGTACTTCTCTACTTAGTACAAGGCAAATCACACCACATAAATGAATTATATTTTTCAATTCAAGGCTACCAAGGAAGAGCACCCTAATAGGCTAGACCAAACTAGTCATCTTGCTAACATAACTACATTATGCTAAACTAACTACCATGGAAGGCATACTATCATGCAAGTCCAAGCTATTCTAGGAAAGGTACAAGTGTTCCATCCTAGCTACTATGAAATAGCCTTAGACCAACTAAGTCATGCTACCCTTACAAGCACACTATGATTCTAATGCAAGATACCCTTAGGAGAGTATGATTTCTAAATCCTATGCTACCCTTAGAAGAGTATGATTTCTCAATATCCTAAGCTACCATGTAATGGTCTTGGCCTGACCAAGTCATGCTATCATGAAGGCATTCTAAAATGCTAGTTCAAGCTACCCTTAGGAGAGTATGTGTCCTCAATCCTAGGCTACCATGACTACCACTAACTCAATATACCATAAAATGCATCTTACAATGCTACTTCAAGCTACCCTTAGGATAAGCACTATGGTTCAATCCAAGGCTACCATGAGAAATCCTAACTCAAGCTACCAAACATAGTCTTATCATACCAAGTCAAGCTATTCATGAAGGGATATTAAGTCACAACTTCAAGTTATTCTAGTCTAACATGCTTTGATTCATTATATGTTATTATGCCTTTCAACCTAGAATCATTCTAAGTGTAACCTTGCATCTCCTAGCATATTTATGCCTAAGTGTGTAATTGAGGATATGCTTTCAACAATACACAACAAGATCACATCATAGTAGCTTTACTCTCAAAGCCCTAACATTCATGACTACAAGCCTACTCTCAAAGCTTTACTTCTTACCAACATCATTCATACCTAGATTTCAAGATATTCTAACAACATTCTTCATTAATAGGTGATCCTAGTCATAATTCGTCATAAAGGTTCAATTTCAAATTTACTAGTCATGATCCATCATATGCACTATAATCTAATTCAATTCATGTTTATATGTTCCTATTATTGAACAATTACTATAGACATCATCAATTTTAGAAGATCAACTCTAAGACTTTAATTTCACGTTTCATCGCATAAACCAACTTAATAACAATTTCATCTATTAGACTAGGGATAACTATGGAAAACATGTAATATCATGAATCAATACTAAATCAATCAAAAACAAGTACTATTCACTCAATTTGAATCATACTTCAACTTAACCGATAATGTAGGAACAAATCCTAGCTAGAGTTTGGGTTTTGTCTTCACAATTGGGGGAAATATAGGGGGGCTCCAAGGATGGAAGAATCCAAGGATGAATAAGCTAGCATACCTTGATTAATAAGAAGCCCTCACCAAGCTTGCATCAATGCAAGAATTCTGCCCTAGATTCCTCCTTTTTCCTCTTCCTACTCTTCCTACTCCTGCTTTTCCTCCTCTTCCGCTTCTTCTTCCTCCTCCTCTTACTCCTCGTCCTCCTCTTCATCTTCCTCTTCCTGTTCCTCCTCTTCTTCCGCTTTGTCTTCCTCCCCCTCTTCCTCTTCCTCTTACTCTTCATCTTCTACCTCTCCCTTCTCCTCCTCCTCCTCTTCCTCTTCCTACTCTTGCTTTTTCTCCTCTTCCTTTTCCTCCTCCTCTTGGTCCTCTTCCTCTTCCTCTTCCTCCTCCTCTTCCTCTTCATCTTCCTCTTCCTCCTCGTCCTCCTCCTCTTCTTTTTCCTCTTCCTCCTCCTTCTTCTTCTTCTTCCTCTTCCTCTTAATCTTCTTCTTCTTCTTCCTCTTCCTCTTCTTCTTCTTCTTCTTCCTCTTCCTCTTCTTCTTCTTCTTCTTCTTCTTCTTCTTCTTCTTCTTCTTCTTCTTCCTCTTCCTCCACTTCTTCCTCTTCCTCTTCCTCTTCTTCTTCCTCGTCTTCTTCTTCTTCTTCTTCCTGCTCTTCTTCTTCTTCTTCTTCTTCTTCTTCTTCTTCTTCTTCTTCTTCTTCTTCTTCTTCTTCTTCTTCTCCTTCTTCTTCTCCTTCTCTTTCTTCT